>VYZU01086220.1:4445-23610 GCA_013401355.1 Ceyx cyanopectus | reverse complement strand
AATTTGCTTCATTCAGCTATATAAATAAAGTAAATATTGTACCTACCATATTCATTATAGTGAGGATATATGATTCCACATGTTCACTTCCATGGTATTCAACCATCTTACTGTCTGCAACAACTAGTGTCTCCACCCATCGCTCCTTGCTGACAGAGCGCCGAGAAACCTTCCGGACAGCCATATGATTTTGTTCCCATCTCTCCCACCAATGGTGCTGCTGTTTGAAAAAGCTGAGGGTATCTGGAAGAGTAAGAAGCAATTCTGACTTGAAAATATTTTCAAGCTGGATTTGAAGTGTATGTCTGTAACATTTGCAGATAGAATGGTTGCACTGCAGAATCACAGGATGATATAAACTGGAAGGCACTTCTGGCTGCCACCCACCTGACCCACAACAGGGCTGACTTGAAAGCGATGCCAGCCTGCAAAGGACCCTGTCCAGAACAGTTCTGAATACCTCCCCTAGATGGATTAAACACACATCAAAAGACACTTCTATTCAAATGCCAAAGATTAAGGTGTGAGATAGAGCCAGATAAAAAAACCTTAATTGTAGACACCATTTTCAAGGAATTTATCTTCTGTGTTATGGCTCTGAACTCTCTAACGACACCAGTTCATAGTTTAAGATAAGGAATACACCTTCTCCACAGGCAGCTCTTATTCTCAGCAGGATGGTGTGTTAAACCTAGTTCTGTGGCACATGCATGAATGGGTTATTCTATGCATGAAGAATATCCTCAAGGAGTGGAGACACTTAACCAGCAGGTGTCATCTAAATACCAGCCAGGCACATAATGGCTGCAGGCTCCTCAGCTGCTGTCACTGGGCAAGACACTGTTTCCACTGTAGTTTTGGGATCTGTACCTCTAATGCCTTTCAGGAAGAAGTTTTTGCTCTGTAGACTTGCCAGCAACCTCACAATAGCTCAATGGGACTAATGAGTTTCCACTCATGCTAGCTTTGAATGTCAGAATGTTACCAAGGAAACACAGGGGATGTAAATACCCCTAGGCCTGAAAAAGAAGTGAGAGATACCAGTTCAACAGCAACTGGTGGCATTTTTCCAACCCAGAAGCCAGAGAAACACTTTGACAGTGCTGGGATTCTTCAAGTCCTAGGAAGAATCAGGAACACTAGTTTCAATTACAGATATTGCAGTAGTCCTTTTGCATTTAACTCACAGAAGAGGCTGTCCTAATTTCAGATGGGGCATAACTGCAGTCCAGAAAGGCATCTCATGCCTCTAAGTGCTTACACCCTGTCCAGCATTATCCCCACTGCTGTATCAGGGGACAGTTATCCAGCACTGCCTCTACTTCCCAGGGACACTTACTCAGGCCACTTTTTCCTGAAGAATGGATGATCTGCCAACTGGGTCCTAAATCTTGTGTTCACATCAGCAGAAGATGCTGATGTTATGCCTTTATGACTAAAGTCCTGTTTATCCCTTCAGAAGACCTTAGTTCTGCCAGAATGTATCACAGCATTTTGCATCTACAGCATCTACAAAATGGACTGGACTATTAATGATACGCATGATACATAGCACAGTGTGAAATGTTGTCTTGGTTTATTTTGTATTTGCAAAAGGAGATGCACGGGTTTTTAGAAATGGGTTCTCTGAGGTCAGTCTGAAAGATGCCAGAGAAAGAAATGCTTGTACCAATTACACATTTTCTTTAAAACTGAAATGGGCCACGTTAACAGTGAAAACTACAGAAACCACATCACGTTTAGAACTGAGCCACAGCATATAAGTGTGCATGTACATTAGCTGACATTTTAGTAGCTCCATTAGTTACCACACACGGTGATCAGCTAGCACTGCATCATGATACCAGTTCAGTATTTCAGCTAGCAACAGGCACATAACACTGAGAAGCACACAAACCTACAGACCTACCTCAGACACACTCATCCTACTAAATAGAAACCTGAACCTCCCTGGACCGTCTTTTAAAGGATACTGTAAAAAGCTGAATTAATATACTATAAAGAATGTAATGTATTCTAAATTGCAGATTTAAAATCATTGACTAACTAACTAAACAGTTTTAAGTAGAGTTCTTTNTAAAGAGTTGTTCTGTGGCAGCATCTCCACATATGACTACTGTGTCAAGCAAAACCACAAAACTGCCTGTTTGGATGGAGAACTGTAAGTTTTTTTACCTGTTTGGCAATGCAAAGAGGATTAAAAAAAATAACTGAATGTAAGAAAAGTTTGGATAAATGTAAATAAATTCCAATAAACATATAAGCATATGTTTAACTTTTTCTATCCATGCTATCCTGTCACAATAAAGAGCCCAAGAATATGAATTTCCTTTCTGATAACCAACCTACATTACTTGTTAGTGTTATCCTGTGTACCCGCACACTCAGACTCTGTCCTGTAGATATGTCAAAGAGTGAAATAAGTCAATAAAGTTGCCTACCCACCAAGTCAAGGGACTCAAAGAAAGGCATACATTTTTTGTATCTTAATCTTGAAGAATAAGGTGCATGAAAAAATAGCTTCTTGTCTATATGTGAGAATCTAAATTGTGAGTAAAGAGAAAGAAAAGGAAGTGGGTGGTTTATTTGGTTTTGCTTGTTCTGAGTTTGGGGGATTTTGTTTTAAGAGAAGGGAATGGACTATCACTGCTATACCCTCTAACCTAAACGCCTTAAACCAAGCTGCAGCATTACTCCTGTTGTGTCCCTCAGTCTTTGTTCAGTTACCTCCAACAGTCATCTCTATAAGGACCTATTTATGAGCTCCATTCTTGTCTGTCTTGTACATTTGCACTGTTTTCTGCATAAGTGCAGTTCTTCATATCTACAGTTTTAAGGGGTTTGTGCTGAGAAAAATCTTACCTATAGCTATGTGAATAAAAAAATTCTGTTTGGGCTGCTGGCTAAATGATTTGCTCATGGCCAAATAAAACATCATGGCAGCTGTCAGTCTTTTTATTGACATCTAGCAAACAGTTTTATTTATGGTCTGGCCAGCTGATAGCACACTTAAAGTTTAAACGTTTAAAACTATATAGACTGTAACAGTGAACAACACCCAGGCAAAAGTTTGGAGTCTGGTTAAGCACAAGGCTATGTATAGCAGGAAAATCTTAGATGAGATTCAAGTTGTGAGAACTAATGTCAGGTAGCAAGAGGATTTTGCTGACAAAACCCTCTTCTCAAGCGACCAATCCCATCCAGTGCAGGAATATAACCTATAAGGGTGCCATCTAAGGACTGGATTCATGCTGTGTTTTGTCTACTGGCAGCTTTTTTCATTAGATGAAGCAGAGAAGGAGAACTTCTTGGAGCTACACTAACATACAGGCAGCTGTAAATTATTGTTCTGCTTTTTTGTCTCTCCAAATGATGCCTCTGTCAAGCTTTTCATTCCAAAGTAAAACAACCTTACTTTGCATTTACCTTTATTTAGCAAACAGTTGCAAGTGATTTCAGATTTACTTAGAAATCTCAGGTACTCTCTTGTCCAGCAATGAAAATCTTGACAAGAAGCCAACCAGATCGAGTGCCCAGGAAGTGATGGTCTAAGACCCAGTAAAACACATTGATATATGAGAGAAGAGTGCCTCCCCACATTGTCTCATCATAACTACTGAGCACAGCACACTCTACAAGTTGAAGAAGAGAGAAACACAGTACTTGAACCCTGGAGATTTCCACGTATTTTTGAGCAAGACATATAATGCAGGTAGGTATAGTCCTGGAGTCCTTGGAATCAAAAATGAAGGTAGTGCTGAAAGTATGCCCAGGATAGTCTAAGACTAAATAAAAAGAAAGCTGGTGACAGCTTCAGATGACAAACTGCATGAAATTCAAGTAGCACTGCTCAGATGTTTCTCTCTGTTATGGGAGATAATTTTGCAGATGTGAAGCTTTTATTAGAAAATCTGATTCAGCAAAACGAGTCATCCACAATGTTCCGTAAGTCATATGTGGTATCCAGCCATATCAGTGCATAACCAGGAGAAACTGAGTAGTTGACAACACTTTGTCAACTTCTACTTAGAAATGGCTGCTGAATTTCAGCAAAAGGATTTGGCTTTAAAATCCAAACCCAAATAATTTTAAGTGAAAAGTAAAAATGTCCCCTGAAACTACCCATGCTAATTCAACAACATACAGGACCTTTAACACTCAGCTACAAGCAAAAATTCTAAATTAACTGTATGTTAACTACATATGTTAAAACTGTTTTGTACAAGATTCTCCAGTATGGGTTAAAGCTGCAAGGATTTTGTGTAGGAAAGAAAAGTTAAATANAGAAAGTCATGGGCTTCTTAACAGTTGTTTCCTCTACTCTTCTAATATTGGTGTATATTCTAACACCAGGTTCCCCTTGCAGTGACTGGAAATTGCTGCTAGCCTCGATAAGTCTTTGAGATCACTGTTTAAACCCAAGACTTGAAAATAAAATTACTATTTTGTGGCATGTATGTGGCCTGGTTAATTCTATATTATTTTCTGTGATGGTGAAATAGTTGCTTTTTGTATGAAGGTAGATACCAGAAGAAAAGAACACCCTAGTTGCTCAGAGAGCTCCTGGCATGGGTGAGACAAGCAGAGACTGAGAGGCAGAAACAAGAACAGGGTACTGAACATCTCACTTTCTCCCTCACTGCAATGTATCTGTGCTGTCCTGAAGAGACAAGTCCAACAAGAGGTGCTATTTCATTCCTCACTCCATATTCCTAGACAGTAATTTAGTTTTATTGCTTTGTATGTATGCTACTTTGGACTGTGTTTCAGTCATTTTTAGCAAAGGTTCTCCTCAGTAAAGGAAAAAAAAAGTAGCTGTCATCCATGACAGACATTGTTGACTATATTTCATGTGGATGTTTGTTTATTTAAAGAGATCTGAGATGAAGTGTAGAGAACCCAAATCAACTGGTAAAACATCCAGTTCTCCCATGCACACTTTAGTTCATCATTGCAAGGACTCTTCTGCAAATCTCAAACCTGTTATTTTCCTTATATGAAATCAGCGATCATTGTAATTTCTTCTCAGCTGGAATATTATTTTTCCTTTTTTTTTTTTTCTTCTCCTTTTGATGGGTCAGATTTAAACCATCTGCAGGCAGATGGAGAGGAAAAGTGGAATTATTGTTTTTACCAAAAAATTTTGCAGCTGTCAGTCTTTTTATTGACATCTAGCAAACAGTTTTATTTATGGTCTGGCCAGCTGATAGCACACTTAAAGTTTAAACGTTTAAAACTATATAGACTGTAACAGTGAACAACACCCAGGCAAAAGTTTGGAGTCTGGTTAAGCACAAGGCTATATTTCTATTCACACGGAACTATTCTGGCAATGTCAGCAGAGCTTGATTTTTCACATCTCACCTCCTGCCAGTGTCTGGCTCCTGATAGACATGTTATTTGCACCTAGTTTCATACAAGACTCTTGAATGCCAGATGTGTTCTCACCAGCCCAATGCTGAAACTTGGCAAACACTTCCATGAACCCAAGGTACGATTTTGATTTAAGATGGAAGGCACACCAAGCATGCAGCTTTCTTTTTCAGTAATACAGAGCCTGATTTGATAACAGGCATTATTCAATTACACATGTAGTGTTTAGCTTATGTACATGGACTGGTTAACAGTCAGTGTTTTAGTCACCTTGTACCTGCTTTGGCCTGTGCAAATTAACTGATATATTCCTGCACTGGCAGTCATTTGGCATATAAATCACATGCATATTTTCATTTCCTAAATTTAGCATATGCATTTATGTATCCAGTCTGTGTGCACACCTTGGGCATGTTTTCATTTGCATTATATCACATCTAATTGCGGGAGGTGTAGATCATTTTGAGTTGAGCAGGACCTCTAGTGGGCTGCTATGGCAAAGCACTGGTATTTCCATAACCTTCAACCATCCTTGGAGGTCTTGCTTGCAAGGGGAAGACTGCTTCATTTAAGCAAATAAAGTTAAACAAGTCCACGAGAATATCTCTCTTATCTTGCATCAGGTACCCTCGTGGAAGACTACTCTGATGTAATGATATCAGCTGGAATTCATAAACCAACCTAACCAATATAGTTCACCCTGTAAGTAGCTTTTAAATCTCTCTAGTACTGCATTTCCAAAGTATCAATAGTTTGTTCTCATAATTTTCATTGAATATACTTACTCAATAGTAAACAGTTTATATAACCCATCAAATATCCTTCCATGGAGTCACCTATGTATGTTGAGAGCTGTGGACTGATGCAGTGCTGTACTTGTGCTGGTACAATGTTCATGCAGCAGGGTTCTTTTTCTTCCCATACAACTTTGGTGTTCCCATCCCTACTGAGGTCCCAGGGCCATAACCCCAGTGTTTATTGCTGCACTCCTGTAGGATAGAGAGGAATCTGCTCTTCATGCTATAAATGCTAGGGATACACAGGAGAAAAGCAGAACATGGTGGGAGCAGTCAAATCCTGAAATTCTTATCTCCTGTTTCAATTTTTTATGAAGTTCTTTCTCAGTATCTGATTTTATTTGCAGTCCTAAGAGTAAGAGAAAACTCATAGAGATCTTGAGTAGTTTTTGAANAATAGCAATAGTCTCACTATAAAAAACACTGAAGTTCTTCACTTCGAGGAACTCATCCACTCAAAATCTTGTTTTATTAGGGTTTTTTATTAATTTCTGCTTTTTTTTTCTCTCCATATTCTTATAAAGAACAGATGCAACTCAACTCACTTAAAAGCACTATGTGAGTTTTCCATATTAAAGGCTTTTTTTCCACCTTTGTTTCCTCCAGGTGCTGCTCAAGGCAGTGTTCAGTATTCAGTGCAACACAAGGGGACCTCAATCTGCCAGTTGTACACAGCCAACTTGCAACACCTCTGGAGATACGTAGGGCTTTGAAGCATCAAGGTGGAAAGTCTGGAAACTCCCATAAGAGAATAACGCAGCCTGCAACTGAAGGCTGTCAGTAAAAAAATATAGTAGTACTAATTAATGTGTCCACTTTCTATCCTCATCTCCTCTTTGCACAAGGAGCTCTTTCAGTTTTACCATTCTATATTATTCAGTCATGATGCTACATCTCAAGATATGAGGCATAAATGATGCTAGGGATGCTAGATCAATAAATGCCATACTGTTCAGAAATTGCTATGTTATGATTTTTCCGATAAATTTTATTTTATCATTGTTCTAAGATGTCCCTTTAGTTTAAGTATCACCAATAAGACTAGTTTTCGAGTGAGTTCTTCAAGAGGTCAATAAACTCTGTTGAACAGAGTCATTGTACAGGGGGAGATGAATAAACATATGAAATCGTAATTAATAACATTAAGATAGCACTACAAAGTATTAAGTCCAACCATAGACTAAATAAAGGAAAGACTGAGGAGAGACTCAAATAATAACAATTAAAGGGTAGTAATGCAAAAGAAATCAACATAGTTTTCTGAAAAGTTATAATTGTCCGATCAGTTTTGAGCTGATCTAATAATGGACTTGGGATTTCCCAGGTCAGTGCTCTCTCCAGTGACCACATCACTAGATAAAGAAGGTGGACTTTCTCCTCTTTCACTCATGAAGGAGGAGAGCAACTCTAACAGCTGGTTTACTGCAAGAATTTACTAATTATTTACAAAAATCAAAGAGAGAAAATAAACCCCTTCCCCTATTCTAACTATTTCTGACAAAATACAAAAGAAAGATATCTAGAAAAGCTTAGTGAAACAAAATAAAAAGCTTTTTTTTTTTACACATAGAATCTTCTTGAACATACAATCATGGTGTACAAATACCCATAACAAAACTAAGCATGGATGGTGACAATGCAAAAGGGTTTACACGCTATACGGAACAACAACTGTGAAACAAGGAAGGAAGGATATGAACTTTGAACAGGTAACCAAACCAGCTCTTTTTATAAACATTTCTGAAACAGATTAAGCTAAATCATACAAATGCCTTCTGAGTGTGAAGCAGTGTCCACAGAGGAAACTATTACAGCTATTTAATCACTCAACTCCTAACAAAAATAAGCCCAGAGAAAAAGTTTACAACTTTGCAAGCTTTGTTTAACATTTCTGCTCTCAAAAACATGGAGTATCAAACAGTGGAGTCACAGCACTCCAATGAAAAATGAAGTTAAAATTGGACCTATGTTGACTGATGCACTTAATCAGATACTGCTGCTGAGTGCATCTGCTGTTGATTACCACAATGCTGGAAGGATGGAATCATAAATGTTCTGGGCCATGGACATGATGAGGTACACAGAGAACGTCATGGGACAAGCTATGCCTGGAGCTGCCTACTTTTTGTAACCATAGATTTCTTTCTGCCTGAGTGTTCTTATTCTTGTTCCCAGGGAGGAAACCCAAGTCAGTAAGGGACAATAAAAAATCACAGCTATATAAGATGCTGTTATAATTCAAATGACTCAATTTCATTTTAACTTCATTAAACTCGTTCACTTGGTAACTTCAGTGGCTGGTTCCTCTTATTCTGGTGAAAACATTGACGTGATGGATTAGAAGAACACAGAAACTTTTCTATGAATTAATGTAGCGCTTTGTAAAACAGCATCTGAACACAGTTTAATTTGTAGCATAATTCTATTTCCATTTGACGAAAACCTTGTATCTTCTAAACCAGAATACATCTCACTGAAAAACAAATTTGCAGATTAAAAACTCACAATAAATTATGTCTGTGTCTTAGTGTCTCTTACCAAATAATTTAAGAACTGTTGACCTAAGAATGACAGAGAAATGACATTTTGGGGAGCCATTATGATGCAAATGAAAATTAAAACATATGGGCTTTATTAATAATTTGTCATCTTTTTGCATATCTATGTAAAAAATAGTTTGCACAAAATGAATGCAAATATCTGAATGTGACATCTTAAAGTAGTCTGTGCACTGTCAGAGTTGATGTGCTTTCCAACAAGCTTAACCACATGGTATCCATAAGCTCTTGAATAAGACTCCAAAAATTTCTATTAATGGTGCATATATTTCATTCACACAATAATGGAGATAAAACATAGTGGTTATATGCCAGTGATCAGAGTTCACCAACCTGCTTATGCCATGAATGAGAATAAGGCTAAATGTTGCAAGGAATATAGCACGTCCAAAGCATGTTCAAAGAAGGGCAACAAAGCTGGTGAAGAGTCTGGAGAACAAGCCTTATGAGTAGTAGCTGATGGAACTGGGGTCGTTTAGTCTGGGGAAATAGAGGCTCAAGGAAACCTCCTCACTCCCTACAACTACCTGAATGAGGTTGTAGTGAGGTGGGAGTCAGTCTCCTCTCCCAAGTAAAAAGAAATATGACGAAAGGAAATAGCCTCAGATTGTACCAGGGGAGGTTTAGGTTGGACTTTAAATCTCCACAGCAAAAATTGTCAAGCACTGGAACAGACTACCCAGGGAAATGGTGGAGTCAATCTAGCTGCAGGCATTTAAAGTTGTGTAGATACGTTAATTCCAAGGATTTGGTCACTGTGAGTGATTTAGACAGAAGATTTGCTCTTTGAGTGTGGTAAGGACAAGAAAGGAGTGTTACTGTGCAAGACTGCAGCCAGACACTACATATGGTCTCAAGGGGCAGCTGAAGGAAGCCTCCAGCTCCTGGCTTATAATAAGCTTATGCACTGAACAGCAGGTTGGGTACTGTACCACAGGGACTGAGAAGAGCAATTCCTCTTGGGCAAAAGCCATTAAGGTAGCTTAGAGAGAGATAAACAGCTGCAGAGCAGAAGAGAAAGGTTTCAGATTCCTCTTGAGGAAAAACAAGAGGCCTCTCTTGCCACTTGAAGTCTTCCTCTCCTCAAACACCTCAAAATTTCCCTGCACCTCAGCAGACAGACTGATGCTTTGTACACCCAAGATGCCCAAATTGGCTTTTTTAGTCTTGCAACAATCAGGGAAGGACTCCCTACTCACAGGCACCCTCCACAAAATCTTCCCTGTACAACCATTATCACCACAAAAAAATTCTGCCCAGCATTGTTTTGCCTGTTCATGCTCCCCCTTGCAGAATCAGAAATACTGGCAAGCTTAAGAACCTCCTCTAGGTCTCCAAGAGCTGATCTGTGCAGCACAGGAACACCTCTCTGTATCATCATTTCAGTTAACACAGAAAAAACAGCCGTGTCCATAATCCTTTTGCTTGCAAATGACCAGTAGAGAACCAGCTGGGACCAGCTGCTTCTGCTGTCTCTCATGGTGGGATAGGAAGTCAGAGGCAAACACAGGCAGCACGAAGCAGCCATGAGATGCCTCCACTCCTGTGTTTACCCAGCTACTGGGTGGTCCCAACACAGAACTCAACCTCCCTTCAGGCTGTGACCATGTTCCAGCTCATAGCTTTATCCTCAGAAAGAAAATTCCAACTTAACAAGAACTAAATCTCAGCCATTTGCTTTGCAACTGTTTGTGAAAATCACGGCTGCTGAACTAACACTGGGTGGAGTAGCTGACACAGCAGAAGGCTGTGCTGCCATCCAGAAAGACTTGGAAAAGCTGGAGGGTTAGGCAGGAAGAAATTTANAAACCAGAATACATCTCACTGAAAAACAAATTTGCAGATTAAAAACTCACAATAAATTATGTCTGTGTCTTAGTGTCTCTTACCAAATAATTTAAGAACTGTTGACCTAAGAATGACAGAGAAATGACATTTTGGGGAGCCATTATGATGCAAATGAAAATTAAAACATATGGGCTTTATTAATAATTTGTCATCTTTTTGCATATCTATGTAAAAAATAGTTTGCACAAAATGAATGCAAATATCTGAATGTGACATCTTAAAGTAGTCTGTGCACTGTCAGAGTTGATGTGCTTTCCAACAAGCTTAACCACATGGTATCCATAAGCTCTTGAATAAGACTCCAAAAATTTCTATTAATGGTGCATATATTTCATTCACACAATAATGGAGATAAAACATAGTGGTTATATGCCAGTGATCAGAGTTCACCAACCTGCTTATGCCATGAATGAGAATAAGGCTAAATGTTGCAAGGAATATAGCACGTCCAAAGCATGTTCAAAGAAGGGCAACAAAGCTGGTGAAGAGTCTGGAGAACAAGCCTTATGAGTAGTAGCTGATGGAACTGGGGTCGTTTAGTCTGGGGAAATAGAGGCTCAAGGAAACCTCCTCACTCCCTACAACTACCTGAATGAGGTTGTAGTGAGGTGGGAGTCAGTCTCCTCTCCCAAGTAAAAAGAAATATGACGAAAGGAAATAGCCTCAGATTGTACCAGGGGAGGTTTAGGTTGGACTTTAAATCTCCACAGCAAAAATTGTCAAGCACTGGAACAGACTACCCAGGGAAATGGTGGAGTCAATCTAGCTGCAGGCATTTAAAGTTGTGTAGATACGTTAATTCCAAGGATTTGGTCACTGTGAGTGATTTAGACAGAAGATTTGCTCTTTGAGTGTGGTAAGGACAAGAAAGGAGTGTTACTGTGCAAGACTGCAGCCAGACACTACATATGGTCTCAAGGGGCAGCTGAAGGAAGCCTCCAGCTCCTGGCTTATAATAAGCTTATGCACTGAACAGCAGGTTGGGTACTGTACCACAGGGACTGAGAAGAGCAATTCCTCTTGGGCAAAAGCCATTAAGGTAGCTTAGAGAGAGATAAACAGCTGCAGAGCAGAAGAGAAAGGTTTCAGATTCCTCTTGAGGAAAAACAAGAGGCCTCTCTTGCCACTTGAAGTCTTCCTCTCCTCAAACACCTCAAAATTTCCCTGCACCTCAGCAGACAGACTGATGCTTTGTACACCCAAGATGCCCAAATTGGCTTTTTTAGTCTTGCAACAATCAGGGAAGGACTCCCTACTCACAGGCACCCTCCACAAAATCTTCCCTGTACAACCATTATCACCACAAAAAAATTCTGCCCAGCATTGTTTTGCCTGTTCATGCTCCCCCTTGCAGAATCAGAAATACTGGCAAGCTTAAGAACCTCCTCTAGGTCTCCAAGAGCTGATCTGTGCAGCACAGGAACACCTCTCTGTATCATCATTTCAGTTAACACAGAAAAAACAGCCGTGTCCATAATCCTTTTGCTTGCAAATGACCAGTAGAGAACCAGCTGGGACCAGCTGCTTCTGCTGTCTCTCATGGTGGGATAGGAAGTCAGAGGCAAACACAGGCAGCACGAAGCAGCCATGAGATGCCTCCACTCCTGTGTTTACCCAGCTACTGGGTGGTCCCAACACAGAACTCAACCTCCCTTCAGGCTGTGACCATGTTCCAGCTCATAGCTTTATCCTCAGAAAGAAAATTCCAACTTAACAAGAACTAAATCTCAGCCATTTGCTTTGCAACTGTTTGTGAAAATCACGGCTGCTGAACTAACACTGGGTGGAGTAGCTGACACAGCAGAAGGCTGTGCTGCCATCCAGAAAGACTTGGAAAAGCTGGAGGGTTAGGCAGGAAGAAATTTAATGAAATTCAACATGGGCAAGTGTAGAGTCTTGCAACTGGGAAAGAACAACCCCAGGTATCAGTATAGTTTGGGAACTGACCTGTTGGAGGGCAGCGAAGGGGAAAAGGGCCTGGGGGTTCTAGGTGATGGGAGGCTGACCATGAGCCAGCAGTGTGCTCTTGTGGCCAAGAGGGCTAATGCAAGTCTGGGATGTATTAAAAGGGGTGAGGCTAGTAGGTCGAGAGAGGTTCACCTGCCCTCTACTCTGCCCTGGTAAGGCCACATCTGGAGTATTGTGTCCTATTCTGGGCGTCCCAGTTCAAGAGGGACATAGAATTGCTTGATCAAGTCCAGCACAGAGCCACAAAGATGATGGAGTGGAGCATCTCTCTTATGAGGAAATGCTGAGGAAGCTGGGGCTCTTTAGCTTGGAGAAAAGGAGACTGAGGGGTGCCGTCATCACTGTTTATAAATGTATAAAGGGTGAGTGCCAGGAGGATGGAGTCAGACTCTTCTCGGTCATGCCTGGTGACATGACAAGGGGTAATGGGTGGAAGCGAAGGCGTAGGGAGTTTTGTGTAAACATGAGGAGAAATTTTTTCACAGTGAGGGTGACAGAACTGGAACAGGCTGCCCAAGGGGGTTGTGGAGTCTCCTTCTCTGGAGACATTCAAAACAGGGGGGGTTGGACTAGACGATCTTTCTAGATCCTTTCCAGTCCCTGACATTCTGTGATTCTGTCATTTCACATCATCCACCTCTGTTCTTCTGCTTGGCTCTTTCTCTTGGTATTTTTCTGCATCTCTTGATCTAACTGTACCTCTTTTCTTCCCAAAACACAATTCCCCCTTGCTGAAAACTCTGCAAGGTTCCAGCTCATTTGTGACTCCCATGAGCAATCCCAGGCATCCTGAACCCTTCCTGCCATTTTTAGAGCCAACCATATTTCTATCAGATATTGGTATACTCTGCTCTGACACCACCACTCAACTTAGACTTGTTCTGGGTCAAAGACAGCTTGGGAAGCGATGCTCAGCTCATCCCCCAGGAAGATAAAAACCAGCAAGTATACTGTTGTGTTTCACAGACTTTCTTCAACCTTGTAAATAATTACCCAGATTCCCCTGGCAAAAAGTTGAATCACAGAGAGATTATTTATCTGAGGGAAGCAATAGTTTCGCTTTGCAAGAGGCAGATTTTGTCAGCTGGATTTATGACATGAGTTTTATGAAAATACATCTAATTCAGCATATGGCTCCAAGTCAAAAGCTTGAGCTGAAATCCATCACATCCCAGGTGATGTGGAATGAATCACATGAAATTACATACTGGGACAGGGCCCACTTCTCTATGCATAGCCTGGATAAGGTCAGAACGACTCCAAAAATATTTAGGGACTGAAACAGGTCCTCTGAATTGTGCCAACTATTTAAGTCACCAACAGAGCATTTTATCTTTTCAAACTTTCCCCAAGCCCATAGTGTGTATCCACCCCTCCAGACATCCTACCATGAATGAACTCTATCTACATAAATTGAGTCTCTACAGAAAACTGAACAGCTACTGAGTAGCTGCTCTGAGGCACTCTCTCATAGTTAACTAAGGAGTTTCATGTTCTCTGTATAAAGCTTTCTGTCATGAAGAGGTCTCACAGTCTAATAAGCTCTGTAAAGCAACAGAAACTTAAGACCATTAACTAATAACTGACTGTCCCTGGCTTCCAAATCACATTGTATGTTAAAAACATGGGGCAAACTGACTGCTCCACTGACAGGGTCATTTATCCTATTACCATTATCATTATCATGCTGAGGTCATACCTCAGCAGCTGCAAACAGAAGAACTTGTTTCCACTTTTCCATACAGAAGGACAGTTCTCATACACTTGCATTATATTTTTCTCTTTTGGAGTGACAAGTAACTCCACTAGTCTAATATAATTGGTTTTTTTTTCCGCTTGATCTTGAGCTCTAGAACACTGACACTTAAGCTTTTTGTGAATGGCATCCTTGTATTTCTAAGCCATCCTCACTGGTAGAGCTCAGCAGCCTCACTATCCTTAGAGACAAGCTCTGTCAAGGCACAGGGCACTGGCCACCACTAACCTGTGGTGAGCTATTTGTGTACCACAGATATATAATGCCACTCCTGAATCTTCACAGAGCAAAATGGCACTCCATCAAGTCCTCTCCTTTTCACCAAAAAAAAATAATAATACAAAGCTTGCCCCATAAGGCTTTGGCTACTCCAGTAAGTTAAATATAGTCAAATAAAAAACATACCCAGACACTGGATCTTGTTTGCCTACTCTTATTCCAGTGGATGGTTCCCAGCATGGCCTTAGTAAGGGCCAGTAAGCATACTCTCCATGAATTCCTGAGCATGGCACAGGAGTGGACAAAGGCCAGGAATTCCTCTCAGCAGTCAGGATCTGGCCACTCTGTTCAAGAAGCTGAGAAAACATAACATATGCATGCAGACTTTTCTGTGCTACTTGGCAGCAATGCCAAAGTACACTGCAGTGTTCCATCTATTAGCACAAACATGGTATAGGAATAGTGGTTGCCATGACTATTTACAGAGTTAAGAGAATAAGTGCCAGCTCAGCATTCGCCTTATAGATAAAAAGTAGTACTGTAAAACAAAATACATAGTGTTCAGAATGACACTGGCATCTTTTAAACAAAATCTTCCAAGCAAATTTCCACATATAAGCTGCCTGACATTGTGGCTCTTCTGTATCATTACTGTGTCAGGTAATTACAAATTCTGGTATTGGAATGGGATTTGTTTTGATATCACTCATATACTTGAATAAGTTCATATTTTTAACAAATAATAGCTTCTAGTTCATCTTTCAAAATGTACAGCTTAAGACAGGTTGTGGATGCCCACCCCTAGAAGCACTCAAGACCTGGATGGATTGGCCTTTCTACCTGGTCTAGTGGGAGGTGTCCCAGCCCAAGGCAGGGAGGGTGGAACCTGGTCATCACTAAGGTGCCCTACAACCCAAATCATTCCATGATTCCATGTTTCAAATAATATCTTTCANCTGATTAAGAAATAATTTGAACCCAGGTCCTAAATATCTAAGCAAAAATGTATGAGGATATATTTACTTACACAAATAAATGAAGCATACATCAAAAAAACATGGGATTATTTCACTTAGCACTGACAATAAAAACTGCCTGTTCTTATACACAATAGTTTAAAAAATAATAGAATCACAGAATGGTAGGGTTGGAAGGGATCTCTAGAGATAGATCTAGTCCAAACCCCCTGCCAAAGCAGGTTTGCCTAGGTCAGGTTGCATAGGAACATGCACAGGTGGGTTCTAAAAGTCTCTAGAGAAAACTCCACCCCTCTGGGCAGCCTGTGCCAGGGCTCTGACACCCGCACAAGCAAGAACTTCTTGTGTTCTAGCTGCCCTTTGTCCTGTCACTGGCACCTCCGAAAAGAGATTGGCCCCATCCTCTTGACACACACCCTTCAGATATTTATAAACATTGATCAGATCACCCCTCAGCCTTCTCTTCTCCAGGCTAAACAGACCCAGGACTCTCAGCTTCTCCTCATCAAAGATGCTCCAGTACCCACATCATCTTTGTATTCCTCTGCTGGACTCTCCAGTCTCCCTTGAGCTGAGGAGCCCAGAACTGGACCCAGTACTCCAGAGGTGGCCTCACTAGAGCAGAGAGGAAGGAGAACCTCTTTCTCTTAGAGGCCTTGAAATCTGATTTATAATACAAAAGAACATAAGAATACTAAGAAAATAGTCTAGTCTATTATAGTCTTTCCTTTTTTTTTTTTTTTTTTTTTTTCTTTTTTTCTTTGGATTAATTTAAAAACTTTTTTTTTTTTTTTTTTNTCTTTTTTTTTTTTTTTCCAAAATTACTAGAAGGCAGCCTCTATGTCAGATATAGAACTAGCCATTGTACATGGCAGCAGCATCAAAGAAAATGAATTATACAATTTTTTAGAAAAACACATGGAGGGAAAAGAAGGAGGAAGAAAAATACTCTAAAATCTAGTATTTTAAACAAAACTTTTTCAGTTATCCAATGCGCTGAACACAAGGTCTATCAGTGTTCCTTACAGAAATTGCTTTTGTTTTACCACTGCATTTCAACATTTCATGTAGCTCATGGATACAAACACATTCATTTTCACCCTTTTTTCTTCCCCACAATAGTTTCTCACAGTTAATAGGTAGTGTTCACTAACAGAACTGGAAAGGGGATTTAAAAGCTAAAAAGCAACACAGTATTCAGAGCTTTCCAAATACTCCAAAACCCCACTGAAAAACTAGTGCACGTGGCTGTTCATTTTGTATTGGTTATTTTATGTGTTATTGTCATTCTCAGGAAGTCTGCAGTGCTCTCATTCCAAACTGTACCTACCTGTTCATTAATTCAGCTAAAGTTAAGTTTACACAGAAGGAACCAGGAATAATTGCAGCACACTGGACGTGACATGGCAGACAGGGTGGACACATCACATAAGTCAAGTCACTCTGCCAGACCTGTGTGAGAATTGAGAAAAACTAGTCCATGCTGAGAGTCCTATATTGGCACAGCCAGCTTAGCAATGCATCCAGTGCCCTTCATCTGCAGCAACCACTACACCTGGGATGCTCAGCTCTGCTGTCTTGTTTCCTGATGCCAAGTGGCAAGCAAGTAACTAATTGTAAGCTCAGGTCATTAGTTCTGCAGATCTGGAAGGAACGGCTGGCTCCATGCCTTCCCCTGAAAGAGGGTATCAAACATATTATGTGGATCACAAAGAGTGATCACAGAGCTAATAAAGCTGACCTGGGCTTCCAAAACCAAGTGTTTTTCAACACCCCCCGTCCAACACACCTGCATCACCCTTTCCAGGTTGCCACTCTGCCTGTTTCACTCCCATCTTGGGATCTCCAACTCTCTAGGAAATATGTCAGTACCAAAGTGTTTCATAGCAAAACCCAATCCTACGAGAAAATCCAGAAGCATCTCTAACCATTCCACCTGGTACCACTGAGCTTTGCTATTTAAAAGCCTAGAAACAATAACTCAGTCTGAAGATAGTGATAGAGAGTAATATTCAGAAAACATTTATCTGAACTNCTGTGCTACTTGGCAGCAATGCCAAAGTACACTGCAGTGTTCCATCTATTAGCACAAACATGGTATAGGAATAGTGGTTGCCATGACTATTTACAGAGTTAAGAGAATAAGTGCCAGCTCAGCATTCGCCTTATAGATAAAAAGTAGTACTGTAAAACAAAATACATAGTGTTCAGAATGACACTGGCATCTTTTAAACAAAATCTTCCAAGCAAATTTCCACATATAAGCTGCCTGACATTGTGGCTCTTCTGTATCATTACTGTGTCAGGTAATTACAAATTCTGGTATTGGAATGGGATTTGTTTTGATATCACTCATATACTTGAATAAGTTCATATTTTTAACAAATAATAGCTTCTAGTTCATCTTTCAAAATGTACAGCTTAAGACAGGTTGTGGATGCCCACCCCTAGAAGCACTCAAGACCTGGATGGATTGGCCTTTCTACCTGGTCTAGTGGGAGGTGTCCCAGCCCAAGGCAGGGAGGGTGGAACCTGGTCATCACTAAGGTGCCCTACAACCCAAATCATTCCATGATTCCATGTTTCAAATAATATCTTTCAACATGTCAGTGGAGAGGTTACTAGATAACATATGAACAGGAATTGTTGAAACCACCCCAGATGGCATCCCCTTATTCTTTGGAACAGACACCACAAAAGCCTTGGGTAAGTTTCAATATGAGAGATTTATGTACTTCAGCTTTTCTACATGTGAAAATAAATCAAGAGTTCAGCTTAAAATGTCTTTTCAACAGTGGATTTAATAGAGTTCTCCAGATGGGTTGCACAAGCACTGAAATTTGCCTTCTAATGCTACATTTACAAGATTTAAATTTTAACAAATTCATTTTTATTATGAAGGGACTGTGAGGAGAAGGATAAGCATGGGTCATTATGGGAGAGCAACGATGAAAGCTGGAGAGAATGCCTGGATCCTATTCCTTTTCCATCAGCCATCCTTAGAAACACCCAAAACAAACAAGTATTTCCCTAAAATACTGCAGGTCACTCAGTCTTTTTGGCACCATCGTATGAGACGGAATTTGAAAGCAAAATAGGGGAGCGGACAGTGCTGGGTGACAGATTGGGTTGTCAGCAAAATTCTGCACCTTATTTTTCATGCACCTGTCTGAAGACTTTCATGCTGGAGTCATGCCGCAGACAGAGAGGCCAAGTTCTCCTGAAGGCATGATTCACTGGTAAGTGAACATGCCTTGTACAGCAGTTTTATATATGGAAAAGAACTGTTACAGAAACTTTTATTTTTTTTTTAAATCTCTGCTTCAAAAACTTAATACAGTTCAAGAAATGTGAAGTCCCCCAACTAAATTAATGTANCCTTCTCTTCTCCAGGCTAAACAGACCCAGGACTCTCAGCTTCTCCTCATCAAAGATGCTCCAGTACCCACATCATCTTTGTATTCCTCTGCTGGACTCTCCAGTCTCCCTTGAGCTGAGGAGCCCAGAACTGGACCCAGTACTCCAGAGGTGGCCTCACTAGAGCAGAGAGGAAGGAGAACCTCTTTCTCTTAGAGGCCTTGAAATCTGATTTATAATACAAAAGAACATAAGAATACTAAGAAAATAGTCTAGTCTATTATAGTCTTTCCTTTTTTTTTTTTTTTTTTT
>VYZU01086218.1:0-14948 GCA_013401355.1 Ceyx cyanopectus | reverse complement strand
TTCCAGGGCCACCTCGCTCAGGAGAAACACTTTCATGCCATCGAGAAGGCAGACCTGACGGACTGATTTGTGATGCGGGATCTGAATGGGGAGCAGCAGAAAAATCCATATTTCTCTGAAGGGATGTCGATAGACTCCTTTAGGTTTTCAAAACTCAGAATGGATGTTTGTGGGGTGGCACACAGAATCCTAAATGCACCATAGCTCTTCTTTACTTAAAAAGGCATTGACTGCATTTTAATGTTTTAAGAGGCTATTTGTATAACGTGTCAAGCAGGACATAGAATTTATAAAAAATACCTGCTTTAATTCCCCAGCAAGTGTCAGAGGAGATGAGTCACTGCAGTGCAGGATTCACCACAGCGCAGCACAGATTGGACACCCTTAATCCTTGTCAAATTATGCATCCTTATTCCCCTGCCTTCCCAGTGGGTGAGCATCCTTCTTGCCAAACTCCTGATGACCCCATTCTGCCTCCTCCCGTTTCCCCCTTCTTCCTGAGAGCCTCCTTGCAGCCCCAGCCCTGAGCTCTGGGTGCAGGAGTCTTTTGTTGGCCTGTTAGATTTTCCTGCTGGTAACAAGGCCCCTGAGTCTCTCCTTGATTGTGGGGGTGTGTGGGGGCATTTCCAAAGCATGGCTGTGCTCTACGGGGTTATTTCTGGTCTTTTCTTATATTACTAGGATAAAAAAACTGGAAGTGGTTTAATTTAACTCCACTTGGTGGAGTGCATCAGGGAATTGCTCATTTTAGGCCTGTGTATAACAATCAAGTTTTCTCTCGGCAATCTTAGCTAGGCCTCTAATTGCCAGGCAGTGTGATTTATCACTGGGGTTCAGTGCAGCTTTCAAACATACATAGAGCATACTGAGGACATCTTGATGTGCTGCAATAAAGAGGCTGGGCAGGACTGATGGAACAGTTCAGAAGGGATCTTGGAGCTGCCCAGGAGTAGCCACGTGCACGCTGGGGTTGAGGCAGCCCTCATAACCACTGTCAGCCAGGGGAAGGTGGAGCTGTGTGATTATTGCAAGCCCTGAGCTGAGGAAGGAGGAGCACCCTGTCATGGTGCAGGGTTAGCACAGTGCCAGCAGTGCAGACCATGAAGATCCAGCTCCCAGGAGTGCAGATGAGACAGATTCAGACTGAGGCAGTGTTATGGCTCCATAATCACTGAGGCACCTGCATGGACAAGGCACAGTGGCTTTCTAAAAAAGAAATCTTCCCACTGTAGACTTGATAGAAGCCTCCTGTCCAAGAAATGTGGAGTATCAGGAGTTTGTGTATGTGGATAGATACTAAACCACTGAATCCACCCTCAACCAGAAATAGACTGGTGTAAGT
This sequence comes from Ceyx cyanopectus, assembly GCA_013401355.1. NCBI lineage: Eukaryota > Metazoa > Chordata > Aves > Coraciiformes > Alcedinidae > Ceyx > Ceyx cyanopectus. The sequence goes on along the minus strand of VYZU01086218.1, from coordinate 13,606 downwards.
GGTAAGTATGTTTGTGGTGGCATTTAATAAATGTTTTAGTCCAGTATTATTATATATATTTTCCTGGTAAGGTCAAAAACACAGCAACAGTTGTGAATTTCAGGTTTATTACGTTTTCAGTAGTTTACTAGTGAAGACTTGACATTTTCTTGCAGTAGTAATTTCCTCTAAATCAATATTGACCCCTGTAAGGATGTGCATACGTTCCAGATGCAGCTGCTCTGTAACACTTGGTGAAATACTGACTGCAGCTCAGGGGACTTCTCTGTGAGCATGAAGGGGCAGAACAAGAACATTTTTAAAAGGTCCCATAAGATTTATTGTATGTAGCATGGTTGCTGGCTTTTACATAGAAGTATTGTCCTTTTTTTCCTCTGGGTGAAGAATAAGGAAGCACTTGCTTCCTCTGGGGTCAGTCCTTCCTGCAGCCTGTTCCCTGGCTGAGGGCTGAGGTGAGCTGCAGGGAGACAGCAGTGCACCACTGCTCTGCCTTAGCTGGGGGTTGGTGTTCAGCTTCCATTCAGCAAACACACTGTGGTGTATTTTGTCAGCAGATCTGTGGGTGTTGTTTCTTTCCTTCCCTTCAGTGTTTCTTGATTTTTTCTGTTGTTGGTAATGCCATGTGTGGCTTGAATGCACCTTTTCCAGTGTACTGAGGTGCAGCTGATGAGAAGCCCTTCCCACGCTGCAGGCAAGCCCAGTTCTCATTGGAAGGCTTCCCCAGGAGGCTGCTGTTTGCCCTGGTGTCTTTGCTTTTGCCCAGTGCTGGTGATGGGGTTATCTCTGTGCTGGTAGGTGAAGGCTCTAGGGGCAGTAGGAGTCTCTCTGCTCTGTGCTGCCACTGAAGGGCTGTGAAAACCGATCTATTGGAAGTTTCACTGAGCTGGTAACTTTGGCCTCCAGAGGCAGCCACTGGAGCACAGTGGAGTGAGGAGATCCTGCTCCTTTGTCTGCAGAGGGACAAGTGAGGAGATTTCCTTTAGCCCAGTCAGACACTGTTCTGTTCCTGCCTTGGCTGGCGTGGTCTCCTGGAGCTGCTTCTGAGGAAGAGGAGGGTTTCAGCCAGGTCTGCTCTTCTTCAGCTCTGAAGTCACCCCCTGAGCTGGTTTTTGTTCACAAGGGACACGGCACAGGCAGGCACCTCACACTGGGCCTGTTCTGCCCCAGGTGCTGCAAAGACCTCAGCATCTCTGCAGCTTAGGGGGTTTCAGACAGTCCTGGTGCTGTGTGGTGCTGCTTGCCATTCTTGGGTGGGGGTCTGGCTTTGCCTGGCCTGCACAGTGCTCTTCTGAGTGTGATGGGAACATCCCCACTAGGTCTGTCACACAGCATTGAAAATGTCAAATTGCATATGTATGCTGTTGCTTCAGATGCACTTGGCTGTTCATTATTATAATTGGTTACTCCTGGTAAATAATAAATGTAGTTTCTGACTTAACTTCCTTTATGAGCCATTCTGCTTCAGGATATACTAGAAATAACTTAAGTCCTCATCTGCCAGCTTGTTCCCCTGTACTTTTTTAGGACTGAAGCAGATCGAGTATCTATGTTAGACTGAAATTGGAAGAATGAGGCCAACTCTGCTTTAGAGTTGGATTTTTTAACATGAGCAGCTTTGTGATCTCAGTTTTACACAGTCTTTTTAGATCTGTTGTCAGTCTGCTAACTCAGATGCCCAGAGAAGTCTCCTCTGACTTCTCCCTGGACACAAGGTTATTTTGCTAGTGGGGCCTGGTGAGATGGAGTAATCTGGAAATGGTACCTAAATGTCTTGTATAAGTAAAAATAAACCATGTTACAGATGCTTCTTCATGAGATACTGATCACATGGGTATGTTAGGGCTGAGAGAGAGAAGAAAGCATCTAAGTGACCATACCCTTCTGAAATACTGTGGCATCTGTTTTTCTCCAGGCTGCTCTAAAGTGCTGTGGCTGTTGTCGTGGTCGAGGTCACCCTCCTCACTGGTTTCTGCCTCCACCCTGAGCACAGCAAGGAGGATGAAGCAGCCATACCTCCTGGAGCTGAGCTGCTCTGAGTGTACAGGAGGAATTACACTTGGAATTACAGTCAAAGGGCTGACTGAAGTCTCCCCAAAGTAGAAGTATTTACTCTGAATGTAAAAGCTGAAGCTTCATTTGGAATCATGGAATGGATGGGGGTGGAAGGGACCTCTCAAGGTCATCTGGTCCAACCCCCTGCAGGGAGCAGGGACATCTGCAACTGGAGTAGAGTGCTCAGAGCCCCATCCAGCCTGATCCTGAATGTCTCCAGGGATGGAGCAGCCACCACCTCCCTGGGCAACCTGTCCCAGTGTCCACCACCCTCACAGTGAAGAATTTCTGCCCAAGTTCTTTAGTTTAAAACCATTGCTTCTTGTCCTGCTGCTGCAGTTTCCAGGGGCTTGTGCATAGGTTCTGCCAAAATACATCACCGTGTTTACTTTTTCACTCGGAATGAACTCCACCTAAAAATAAATGGCAAAAACTGTCTTGGCATCAGGGCTGCACCACTGGGTGTACTTCCACTTACAGCTGAGTCTCTGAATAGGCAGCAGCAGTCTGTGGTATTTAAGGATCTGTGCCAGGGTGTATGATGGAAAGAAGCAGATACTTTTTCTCCTCTCCTCTCTGTGTCTGGTAGTTTCTGGTGCTAAGAGAACGTTGTGCATTTCAGACAGAGCATTGAGGTGTGGGACGAGGTCTCAGGTGTGTCCCAGTGGCAAGACAGGGACCTTGTTTAGGATTGGGAGCCCAGTCCACGTACAGAGAAGGTGTTACCAACTTGCTGTGAGCAGTTAGTCATCCCAAAAGCTCCGTAGCCTTTCTGGTGCTTTGTGGCAGGTGACACATGGTCAGCACCAGCACCACCTCTTCCCATGTGACACATCAGGACAAACCAGTATGTTCTTCTGCTGCCATTTGTTTTCCTTCTCCTCACCTCTCTGTTTTTCCCCCATCATTTCCCTGTGAACTCTGACCTTCAGAGCTTCTCTCCAAGGCATGTGTCTGTGTAGAGACACTGGCTGAGTGTGTGTGTGCTGCTAACCACGCTGGATGTTTGCTTTTTTGGCCATTGCTGTTTGGTTCTACTTTAGCATGTTTGCTCAGAGCTAATTGGGATATTCTCCATACAGAGTGAGGCGTTTATGGAGAAAGGAGCATCTTAAACATTTATTGAAATCTGATCTGGAGATAAATCATGACATTTCTCTTCCATCTAAAAATGCATTTCTATTAATAATGTCCTCGGTTGGTCGGTTTGTTTATTTATTTTAAAAATTCATGTGAAGCCCACACAAACAAAAATACAGTTTATAGAGCCTAAAATGCTAAAGGATCTACTCGCAGAGAGCTGGCAGTGCTGCCTGGATGCTGAAGCACTGAACAGCTCAGGCAGGGGCCAGGGTCAGAAGCAGTTGTGTGTTTGTGAGGACACTGGGAGCTGCCTCCTCCCGCCCGTGCCACCCTCAGCAGGGTGAGGAGGAACGAGGTCATTGGTCAGTTTAAGCCTTTTGAATCCAAAGGGCAGCCCTGTCTGCCTGGTGGCCTGGCAGCAGAAGATGCTGCTGGTGCCTGCTTCTACAAACCAAAAAACCCAACAAAATGAAAAGCAACAAACTAAGAAGAGGAAGAAAATCTCAGTGTGGGGTTCCTCCTTCCCCAAGGGAATGCATTTCTGTAGCTGTTAAGAGTTGGATCAATCCACTCTGCTACACAGCACAGCTTCATACACAGTGCACCCTGCTGAGAGCAGGCATCTGAGCAGTGAGGATGGGGAGAAGACTGATGCATTGGAGGGCACGTGTGTGTTAAAGCATCTTAACCCAGTTTTGCTGCTGAATAAAGTATTTTATATAACTGCATCATCTGAATATAAGAACAAAAATAATGACTGAGGCACTGGCACAGATTGCTCAGAGGTTGGGGACTCGTTACCCTTGGGGATCCTCCAGCTGCCTGCACATGGTTCTGGGCAGCGTGCTGTAGGTGGCCCTGCTGGAGAGGGGGGTTGCACAGGGGTCCTCTCTAGGCTCCTTCCAGCCTCAGCCATGTGGATACACCCCGAGATTCCCATCCCTTCCCTGGCAGGTCAGTGTGCACCCCCAGTATGGTTCTGGTGGGTTTCACAGGGGCTGTGGCCCCTGGAACGAGGTGCTCGGGCTCTCCCGTGGTGTCCCCACGTCACCCCTGCTGCCAGGGGCTCCCCAGAACATCTCTGAGAAAAGTTCCTCAGCTTCACTTGTAATCACACCAGGGTGGGTTAGGAGAGGCAACATGAGCAGCGTGGAGATGAGGCACAAAGAGACTTCATTTTTAAACTGTTTCACTTAAAATAATGTGACTATTTTTCCTATGCAAAACTTGGAAATGGCAGTGAATTCACTTCTTGAAAATGATCTAGAATTCAGGTGTGGGTAAGGTGCTTGTGATGATTTTAATACTGTCATTATCATCATCACTCAGGTATATGACTGTCAGTTAAATAATTCCTAGGGTTTTTTTCTCTGTGATAGAGGTATAAGCCTGTTTATATCTGTGAAAAACTAATACCTTTGATTCAGTCAGAGCAGGGAAATGAAGAGAACTGAGTGGCTGTGAAAATCAGCTTGTTCGATTCCTTATTAGCACTGAGTTTTAGATATGAAAGTATCCTGAATGTTGATGAGTTATTTACTGAAACCTGCATGCAGCTGCATCATGCAGGTAAGTAGTGTGTATTGCCTGGTAAGTTTCATGTCAGTAGTGCAGTAATGAATTGCTGACGTGTAATTCATGTCAGAGTAGTGACTCCTCCTGACTGAGCTGGAGGTGTCTGCAGTCACCAGGCACACTGAGGTCTGAGAGCTGCTTGGTGCCCGTGGTCCTCAGTTCAGTGCTTGGCCTCACACGATTAATGCTTTGCCAGCCACCAGCCTTTCTTTTCCTCTCTATTAAGGGAAGCTGGACTGTATTTTTTGGGGTATGAACACAGCTTTTAGATATGGAAGAAGTTCCATATGCACATCATCTCCTGGCTATTCGGTGAGCAGCTGGACATAGCTTTTGCAGAGGGAGTTATGTCGAGCATGGTCCCAATCCAGCAAAGCATTTAAAGCATGTGCTTCAGTCTCCCTGATGTGGCCAGTTTGACTTACAGCAGATTGCCACACAGGGTGAGCCTGTCTGTCTCCCAAACCTTGGGCATCTGCACTGCTTGCTTAAAAAAGAGTGTCCGTGTTGAGCCAAGGGATGTTAAGCAGTCCTGTCCTGCATTTGTGGTGCATAGTCCTCTGTTACTGAGTTCCATAAGAGCCAAAAAATGAAATAAATGTTTCTGTTTTGTGCAGCAGAAGGGATGGGCTGCAAGGCAAGTGCAGTGCTGTTTGTACCCACGGCTCTGGGCACGGAGAGGAGTTACTGTCACTGTGATGGAATAACTAAAATCTAGGAGGAAAGATATATTTGGGCAAGAACTGTGTATTCCATTAAAGGCTAAATGTGACACATTAGAGAGCCTGAGAAGCACCTCTGGAGGCACTGGGCTATTTTTGGTGATAGCTGAGGCAGTAGCTTGTGAAATGGTAAAAATCAGAGCAGGGCTGTTATTTTTACAGGCAGGGTGTGTAGGCAGTCTGAGTGAGGGGACACACATGCAGAGGGGCTGAGGGAGGGAGGCCAGAGCTGGCTCCCCGTGGGGAGCATTCCAGGCAGGTTACCCCCTTCCCAGGGGTTTTTCCTCAGCTCTGGGGTTCCAATGCACTCCCCCTTCCCAGGCAGATCCCAGTCCCTTGGAGCCCTTCTGAGGCACAGCAGGCTACCTGGGGTTTCTGGGTGCTCAGGCTGTGCTGTGTGGTACACGGATAATTTTGATGCTGTCTCGTTTACTGCTTGTCAGCAGTGCTTTGGCTTTGTCCCGACTCCCCTTCTACTGACTCACCCTCTTGTGCTGCTGAAGGGACTGAGATCTTTGTTGCTGTCAGGTTTGTGGTGGGTGTTTCTGCTCCATCACTGGAATGAATTACACGCTGCTGCTGCTGAATTTGCAGCGTCTTTTGGCTCTCAGCAATTAGCCATAATGACCCTTGGTACCTCAGTCAATAAAGTACAACCGTTGTATACATCTCGAGGCTGATTTTAACACATGGTGCCTTTCCAGTGGCAGTATCTGCTGCTCTCTGTAGGGGCATTTCATTACAGGCTGCTCTGGCTCCCACTGAACCACACTGAAAACTGGAGCAGATTCAGACCCGTGTAATTGGTTGGGGAAAATAATGAGAGAGGGAAGATGAATTTGGCAGGCAGGGGCACAGACACACAGAAAGTCTTCGGGTGGAAGCAACAGAGCTTTTCACTCCAGAGCTGGCTCACAGCAGCCTTGGGCAGAGCTGAAGAGCAGGAGAGGTGGATGTTGCTCCTGGAGAAGAGCCCTTGCTCTGGCCTGGGGTGGTGGCTGAAGTGGGAGCCCAACCTCCCCGTCAGCAGCAGGGGCAGTGCTGGCTCCCCGGGGCTTGGGCACGGGCACAGCAGGCTGCAGAGCTTTCACCACCATCACCAGCAGCAGCTCCACCAGCAGAGCTTCACATGCTGGTGTCCAGGACAGGGTCTGAAACGTGTCCCGAGTGGTGTCTCCAGCCAGCGGCTGAACAACTGCTCTGGCGTATGCATGGTGGAATACCAGTGGCTGGAGACATGGGCACTGTGTGTTTGTTTTCTGTGGCAGTTCAGGGATGTAGAAGCTGGTAGCTGTTTTGTTTGAGTTTTTCAGGGATGTAGAAGTTGGTGGCTGTTTTGTTTGAGTTTTTCTTTCAGGTCATAAGAAATGGACATGCCTGTTGATCTCACACACACCTGAAAAGTTTCTCCCAGCAGTTCCTAGCTCGGGTCTAATGCCCTGGCATGAACAGCTCCAGGATGACAGTCCTTTCCCTGCTGGGCAAACACTGTACTTTGCTTCAGCTTGAAGTTCTCCAGTGGGGATTCACCCTCAGATTTTAGACAAGGTTCTTATCTTTAGGAAGCTAATGCTGGATATGGCTTCTTAAAAAGGTATTTGCTTTGGACATGAAGTTATGTATCAGTGACTAGCCTGGGGTTTGTCAATAACTCAGTATATTGAAGTGGGACTCCACTGTAGTGTAAGAAATGCCATAGCTACTGTGGGAGCACGGAGAGCAAGTGTTTACATCTTGCTTTGCAGCCAGGGAAGACTGGGGGTGTTTCACCATGGACTGTCCTGTGGAAACCAGCTAAACTGGACATGCAGTCTCACATTCACAGCATAAATTCTGTTGGAATGGTGTGAAGTTGTGCCACTGTGGGTTGTATTTATATATGGTATGTATGATTCTTTCCCAAGGGGTAAGACCAGCTCTCATTTCCTGGGATGTCTGTTCATCAGAGGGGTAACTGCCCCTGCCTCAGAGGGTTTGGGTGTTGGCATTCACACCTGGTGTGTAAGGAGAGAGGGCACACACAGCATTAGTGCAGTCTGGTGCCAGGCAGGGTTCAGCAGCCTGCAGCTGGTGACTGGCATGAAGGTGGCTGCTTGGCTTCTTTTCCAGGAGAGATCATGAGTGAGAAGCAGGAAGGAGAAAACAGAATGGACAGAAAAATACTTTCTGAATTGAAAGCATTTGTTTTCAATCAGAGATCATAATAAATGTGGGTTTTTAAAGTTTTGACATTCCGTATTTTGGTCAGTTTATTATTTTTTTTACCACGAGCTGATGTCATCCCTGGATCCATCAGGCAGTTTCAGAACTATTGCTCTAGATTGCATCATAATGTTAAAATCTTTCAGTTTTAACCCAGAATGTCTCTCTTAGAACTGATTATCACTGATCTGGGGGTTTGGATATTCTGGATACTGGTTTTTATGGATTACAGAATCACAGATATTAGAGGCTGGAAGGGACCTAGAAGATCATCTAGTCCAACCCCCCTGCCTGAGCAGGATCACCTAGACCAAGTCTCTCAGGAACAGATCCAGTTTGCTGTGTAAAATGCTAAGTGATAACCATGTTCTGGCAGTAACTCATGTGGGGGTTTTTGCCTGTTGGCAGTTTGTGTATGTTGGTTAGTTTTTGGTTTGGTTGAGTGACAGACTGAGCAGCCCATGAATGTATCCCTGCATTTCATGGGTTGCTCCCAGCCCTGGCTGGGTGGGTTGCATGGTGGTTTTTGCTGGTGGCACATACCTGACTATCCTCGTGCCACATCTGCTTGTGTGACCTGACAAGAGTTTATTCTGGTGTTCAAAATTGATGCAGTGTCAGGAAACACCTCTGGTAGTGGCACCTTCAGCACTAGTGTGTGCCCCCACTTGCCTGGTGATTCTCATTGATCCACAGCACATCCCCAGCCTGCAATAAAACCTGTGTGGTGTGGAAATGCAGCTTAGTTAACTTGCCTTAAAACCCACAGAAACAGTATGGCTAGGTGACATAATCTGAGTGTGATTGTTCAGCCACTGGTGTTGTGCAGAGGAATGTTCCTACCACATGCTAGTTCTCTTTCTGCATCAAACAGTGCATTGTGAAGCAGAAAACAGAGCCTCTCAGTGTCAGCCAGAAATAGGGATGGCAGAAAAATCCTACCAGCATTGATGCTTCCCTTCCCTGTTCTGGGCAGCATTCCTCCCCTCTAAAGACCTGATGTTTCAGATCCACACCATCTCCTTCCCACCTCAGCACAGACCCTGGTGGTGCTGCAGCTGCCTCCTGCTCTCCTTGCTGCGGAGCAGTGCTCAGCTCAGCCAGGGAGCTCTGCCCTAGCTCTGGCAGACACAGCATTCGGTCCCTGCTCTGGCTGATGGTGTTCTGGTGCAGAAAGTGTCCAGGATATTCTGGGATGCTTTGGAAGGACATTCTGCCTGCACCCCCACCCTGGTGTGAGCATTTCTATGCCTGCTGCATCTGCCTGCTGATGGTTGGAATGAGCCTGAAAGGTCTGGGATTATCTGCCAGTCACTGGAGTTTCCTTTAAATCTTTATTAGCCAAAGATGACTGACGTGTGGAAAGTGTGAATCTGCCTGCTAAAAATCACATTACTACATTTTTTAACAGCACACGTCCATTTTATCAGTTTAATCTCCAAGAAACAACCTAGAAGCTTGATGTGGTTTGAACATTTTGAAGACATTCAAGAAGCACTTGAAATATACAATAATAAAAGTAATTAAGCAATAGGTGTTTGATACAACTGATGATTTATCAAACATTAAAAATTCTTGCTAAGGTTATTTGGAAAGTGCTAAATACATATTATTTAAAAAACCAACAGAAGAGGTGAGGCAGAACTCCACACTCCAGCTGTTGCTTGTTGTGACATGCTTATGGGCCACGTGGAGGTTTTGATCTTGCTGCTTGTTAAGTCACACGTGGCTTTGGGTTTTTTTTGCATGTTGTGTGACTACTTATTTTAGTACCCATGGCTTTTCAGAGTCATCTTTGAAGTGGTGGTTGGTATAATGTGTGTATGTGCTGTAGAAGTATATATATATATATATATTTGTATATATATATATGGTTGGCCACTTACAGGTGCAGAATCTTTTCTAGAGAGAAAGGAAGAATTACGTAAAATAAAATGTAAAATGATAGTTGACCTACCATAGGCTGGCTTGTGTTACACTGCCTGTGCAAGGAGTTACTCTGCTTTGGAGCAGAGCTGTAGCCTGGTGGTGTTTTGTGTCTGTAATTAGAAAAGCAAGTGGGAATGATGTTTTATGTGGAGCAGTATTTCAGTGCTGTGCTGTGGAAGTACGTGAACAATACGGCACAGTGTTGTGCAATATAAACAATATAAAATGAGTCCTATTAAGATAATATGAACAGAGCTCTACTAAAAGATAAAACTTGGAAAATAGGCTCTGCTTGAGATTAAAACTGAGTCCATAGACAAAATGGGAGTGGGAAACGAGCACAGTCTTGTTGTGCAGGGCTTTTCTTGTTGCTGGAGATGTGCTTGCAGGGCTGTTTATAGCTTGCACTGCTTTTAAAAGCAGCAGGGGACAAAAGAGTTAATGTCTTGAACAGTTACTTATGGCCTTTTTGTATTTATTAGTTTCTCACATCCAGGAAATGAAGCTTTAAACAAAGAAAAGCTGTTTAGGAAAAGCTGTAGATCCTGGCTAGCAACAAGGGCCGTGCTATTGCTGCTCAACAAATTACCTGCTTCATGAGGAACCCTCTACATGCACAGCTTCTGCACAGCCCAATTAATTTTTCCTAATCAAAGCCTGCATTCTTACAGGAAGAGTTGAGGTTACATTGTAATGACACCTTTGGTCACAGACAGCATCAGGTGAAGGAGCAGAAATTGTTGACATGAAGTGTCTGCCATCAGCTTCCACCAGGCACAAGCACCTGTGCCACCTACTGTTGCTAGCAGAGGGAAATCCTGTAGTGATCACCGTGAAGATGCTGTGACACGTCGCCTTTGCATTGCTGTGGTGGCAGAATGTATTCAGTTAATGTTAAAAATGTGGTGCCCTAGCTGGGAAGCGAGAGCATGGCAGCCTGGAGACTGCTTGGGTGTTGTGGGGTCACACCCCTGCTGCTGTGCTGTGCTCAGAAGGGGCAGGCACCCTGGGCAGGTGTGTGCTGTGTCTATGGGCTGTGCTCCTGCAGGGCTGCGTGCCTGGTAGCCAGCAGACACTGCTTTGCTGACCACAAACCCCTCAGGTTGCCATCTCTGTGCACAGACTATTTCATCTTCGGAAGACTGGAGGTTTTTGAACCTGTAATGGATTTTTTTTACAGAAGCACTAACCATAGGCTATGGCTGAACCACGTGGCTGAAAATGATCTTTCTTGAAAACTTTCAGAATTGGGTGTTTGGGATACCCAGCTCTGAGTTAGCTCACTGCTCTGCAGAGGCAGCTCTAGAAAAGCCCCCGAGGCGCTGCACAGGAACTAAATATTCATTTCCATTTGTTCTCCTTCAGTGTCCTTGGGGCTTGGGAAACTTACAGGATGAGGGAAGAGAGATGCATCTGATAGAAAGTGATAATTCGCGTGACATTTAGGGATATAGCTCTGCAAGACTCTGGCAGGGAGGATCTGCCCAAATTGGATCCATACCATCATCCTTGCTGAGTGCTACAGATTAAAATCTAAGACAATATTTGGTTAACACATTTCAAATTTAAACTCTGTTGAGCTCTAAAAAAATAAATTTTATCTAAATCCACCGAAGGGAAAAGATTAAACTTTGGAGAAAATTAAGTATTTCTGTGTGTTAGAGCACACACAGAGTGTCAGCACTGTTTGAGTGCAGTGCGTTTGGTTTCCATGATGTCTTATCCTAGCAACACGTTTTTGTGTTCTTTTCTGTCCTTTCCTTTTGCTGCAGAAGGTACAGAAGTGGCAGATGAGGTCTCTGGGTGATACGACTGTAGGGTGATTAGATCATTTAAATGATAGAATGTGAACTGGGATGGTACCTTCCAGGTTGAAGTTTGGTCTTTGGAGTGGAATGTGACAGTGTTCCATGTATTGAACCTCTGGCTGCTGCATTTATCCCATAGAACAAAGTTAATTCCAATTGATGTGGAGCATCGGCAGGATGTTCGTGCGTGTTTTGGTGCTCTTGGGACAGGGTTTCCCATGCTCAGTGTTGCCAGACCACGCTCCTTTTGGGAGATGCAGATGTGCACACTTCTGTGGGGTGAGCTTCCGAGTGCACTCGCAGGCCTGTGCTGGGAGGGGTGGATCTCACCAGTTTCACCACTGCGAACGGGGTGAGCTGCAGCTGAGACTGGTGCTTTGCCATGGGCTGTGGGAGCTGTGCAGCAGAGGGATCCCAAAGCTCTGGGCTTTGCTGGCAGCTTTGGGATCCCTCCAGCCTCTGCCCAGATTCCTGCAGCAGCCCCAGTCAGAATTCCCACTGCTATTAGTATTGAGGACTTGTTCTCCCTTGTCCTCAAACATAAATCGAAGTGCCCTAGAGGTGACAGTGCTTTATTTGTAATATAAGACCTGCTTAGTTTATTTCGTTTATAAAATGCTCTATAATGTGTTCTGAGATTGCTGCATGGATTATGCTGTGCAGCAAAGAAGGTTTGTTGACAGTTTGATTAATCTGTAGTAGTAGATTTCTAGTTTTATTGCCTGTAAATACATAATAACATACCAGTTAGTTTTAGCTCCAAGTGATACCATTAAATCAACATAGCTCAAAATTATTGACTCAGACTGTATAATGGTTTAGTAAGTTGAGAATTTTTTCATGTGTTCATTTTTTAATGGGATTTTTTTTTTTAAATGACCACATTCTTCTCATCCTTCATCAGTTGATATGTGCACAGAAATAAAGGATGATTTGGAGGTATGCTAGTATGAGGAACACGAGAATATGCCTACCTAGATTTCATCTATTTTCACTCCCATTTCTTTAATGAACAAAATGTATGAGCCAAAAAGCTTTAAACCCTGGTATTTGAGCCTCAGCATCTCAGTGTGAGCTCCTGGGGCAGAGATTTTCCCCTGGCTGATGGCAGGTGCAGAACCACAGCTCTGGTGCAGTCGGGGACGTGTCACCAGCGAGAGGAGCAGGGGAGAGGGAAGGGAAGCTGGTGGTGGGCACAGGCTGGAAGTGGAACAGGAGGGTAGCATCTGAGGGAGGTAACTGGGATCATGGGCTCAGCCTGAGAGGTTCATAAACACAGTTGGTAAGTGGCTAGTAAAATACTTTGCTCCACTTTCTGTCATACAGTTAGTTGTCTGTGTCCTGGGTCTGTTTGGAGTGGAGGTGTGAGAAACTGTATAGGTGGAAGTATCCATGGGAGGTACAGAGCCTTTTCACTTTCAAGAGGCTTTGTTTTACTGCTGCAATGAAGAAATAAAGAACAGAGCACACAGGTAGTAGAGGCTCTGGATGCTGGTTGCTGGTGTTGGCCTTCAATGGAGCATTGCATTGATCTGATCTCTAACTTCCCAAATGCAAAGATGTGCTTAGGTAAATATTGTCTATTTCTGAACATTATTCCACTTTTCTTCTCTTTGAGGCTGAAGTCTTTGAAAAGACTTTTATTTTCTGATCTTACTTTTATTTATATATTGATGTTAAGTACAAATATGCAGTCCCCAGCTCTGTGTTTGCTTGAATTACTGTGACAACTTACTGCCCTATGAAAGAGCCCAGGCTGGAACGGGGTATATATTATTTAATATTCCCTGCTTTGCACCGAAGAAGACGAGGAGTTGCTGAGGCAGTCTGGTTAGCCCCTGGAACACGTTTAGCAGTTGCTGTGTGTGGTTGGTGTCATGTAGCACCAGTGCTGATTTCTCCATCCCCTGCTGTCCTTTTGTTTCTCCAGAGATGCGTTGCAGTGGGTGTGGAGGGCTCTGAATTCGTGCACATGCACTTCGTGTCGCATTCCTGCCTTAATTTAGCAGCTCTTGGAGACCAGCTGCAGCCTCGTTTTGGGGGGAGCAGAGGGTGTGTGGTGAGCTGTGGAGCGTCCTGCAGAGTGGAGCATCAGTTGCAGTTGTGAATGGAGGTGCTGGTTATCTTCTCTTGTAACCCTGGGCTGCATCTCTCGGGTTTTCTTCCAGTTCAAGCAGTCTTGGTTTTTGGGAAACTATGTGGAATAACCCAGGGGGGTTTATTTTCTGTCAAATT
>VYZU01086210.1:0-18833 GCA_013401355.1 Ceyx cyanopectus | reverse complement strand
TTCTGTTTTCTTCCTTCTGCCTTCCAGTATGCCAATAAGATGAGCTATTAAAAAGCTATACTTTTTAATTACTAATGAATTGGTCTCATTTGTCAGATGTCTGAAAATGAGAACACTTTTTTTTTTTTTTTCCAAAGCCCCTTTGCTTGTGTGAATAAATAGCTAAGAGGTCTTTACCTCCCAAGGGGTGTGCAGTCAGGAAAAGGTGGAATTAGGCAATTAACAAAAGAAGAGAGAGCAGTGAAATAAGAAGGAGTCTTCTGAAAAAGTAGGTGTTATTCTGAACTCCCCACAGCCATTCTGTGGGGTTCCACTTAATTGAGATGAATAACACGGTTTCATAAAGAAACCAGTGGAAGGTGCCTATTTAAACTTTCTAACTAATTAATAGTTTCTCAAGGATGCTCAGCAGCAGGGAAGTTAGAGTGCTGCTCGTGCTATTGCCGTGTTGTTTGCCTTTATGTCTAGTTTGCTGTTCCATAGGAAGAAGAAAGCTCTGGGAGCACAGGTTTGTCCATCTGTCAGGAAGGGAGGGGGTGGGTTGCTGTTGCCACTGGGTGCTTCTCATTGCCTAAATGCTGTCACAGTTCCAAGACCCCTCCTTACCTTTCTGACTGTTACAGACAAGAGATGGACAAATGTGTGGGTTTAATAGTTATTATTCTCATCTTTACATCAAAGAAGAGATGAAAGAGAAGGTTTTGCAGTATTTATATGTTTTTTTTCCTTTTGTGATTCACTAAAATGGACACGTTGCTGGAAATGTGCAGGCATCTGTGCCCGTGAGCTGCCTTCCTGGAGAATATGACACATCTTCTGTGGCCACTCCATCCTGTCTGTATCACAAAGATCTCTACCTGTACCTCACTGTAATAGTCTCAGAAGATAGTAGTAATCTTGTGGAGACAGACTTCTGCATCTGTCTTTTATAGCAGCCAGTCAGTGAACATTTGGAACTTGCTTTTAAAAGAAAACAGTTCTTCAGAGTATACAGGACAGGTACTGAACAAACAATAGATTGGGCCTTTTTTTAGCAAGTTCTGGATGCCACCTGCAGAGCACTCAGATCCATCAGTGCTTCCAGCAACTTAAATGTTTTCTGAAGGGTTTGATCTTTTTTCTTCTGTGTTATCATGTCAATGGGTTCGCTCGTGTAACTGTAAATTGGTTTGCTTACAGCTTGTCCATGCTGGACTGGCCTCGTGAAGGAGTTTGTTCACCTTCTGTGTTGAAAACCTAATGTCATAGTGTAGCTATGTCTTTGTTTTACCTTGGGTAAAAGCCTTCTGTTCCTAGCTAGCAGTTACTGTGGGTTTTTGCAGTGTTAAACACTCAAACATTTACTAAAGAACATCCTCAGATGAACAGAAGGAGTTGTAATATCATGGGTAACCAGTTCCCACTAACGTCTGAATTAGAGCAACTCAGTGCATGGGTTTCACATTGTTTGACATCATTCCCTTTGCCAGGTGAGAGCTAAGTTCCAAGAAAGCAGTTGTCACTATCTTGCTAAGTGTTTATACCTCTTTTTACATTCTGCTGTGTGTTGTTTTTCCTTCTACTCATCTCTGGCCCCCCAGTGTGCTTTGACAGAGGTGGTCGGGTATGCACTAACTCGTATTTGCCATATAGCCACTCAGTACATTATTTTTCTTGATGGTATGCTTGTTTTCGAAGCATTTTTCTTTGCTACCACTTTTCTCTACTTTCCAAATTGAAGTAGACTTTCGGGATGGCTCAGTTACTTCAGAAGTATTTGGCAAACAAGTTATTTCTCACTAGGAGAAGCAACAAACTTAATCCAGGTTATCCTCTCTGCTCCCTGAGAAGAGGTGCCTGCTTAATCCTGTAGAGAAGTAAATACTGTCTTGAACAAAAAATCCCTATGCTGTAAGATTGCTTGATTTTTATTTATTTTATTTTTGTCCAGAAAGGGAGATTTTTGCTTTAACTGCTGTATGAAGAGCTGAATCAATACAAGATAAGACCTCAGAGGTCTTTTTTCCTCATGTTGAACTATAACATAATCCTGTAGCATTTTACACCTTGGTATATGTGCTGCCTTCCTTCACTGCTTTCCATAGCAACCTGAGGCTGTTCAGGAGTATAAAGTCATACCAGGAACTCTGTTAAGCAATAGGGAGCGAGTAAACCACAGCAATCAACTTACAAAATGGTCCTTTTCATTAATGAGCCCTTGGTATTGGTTTAATCATGTGTCTGTGCTCATCCTGTGTGTCTGAAATGCTGCTGTTCAGTGGTGAATCACGTTAAGCATCTACACGAGGTGGTAGCACGTTCATGGGTTGAGCTGGTACCTTCTTGACAGCTTTTCTATATCTAAATATATATTTTCTATATTTATCTATTTTCTCAAGAGTATAACTGAAATTTGCAAGAGCAGTCACCCAGCCTTGGTGTTCCCAACCCAGAGCAGCTGAAGGGTGAAAGGGATCCTGGGGTTGCCTTCAAACCTGGCAGCAGAGAGAAAAGCCCCAGAGAGGGGCAGTGCAGAGCAGCCAAGCAGTGTGTCAGGGGAGAGGTCACTACAACAGTGACATAAAAAACTCATTGCAGTGTAGAGTTAATTGGGTTCCTTTAAAGCAGTGGTGCTTAATCTCTTGTGCCATGAAGCTGAAAGGCAGCAGAGCTGAGCTTGGTATCAATATGGAGCCTCTGCTTCCTTTCACAAAATTACCCAAACACACAGTATTTTGATGTCACTTCTTATAACCGACTTGATGCGAAGGTGTTTGACTCTGTTGTTACTATCATTTTATATGTTGATGTAAAATCATAGACACAAGTTGATTTTCTAGAAAATGCTAGACATATCTTTTGTTTTTTCTTGGCATTTCTGATCTTCTTCGATTTTGAGCTCTTGTAATGAGCTCAAATACTGTAACTCAGATTCCCTTGAAGTCTCTGTGAAACCTGCAGAGCTCAATCTCTTTGAAACATGACATGAAAATTCCGTTTTCTAGTTGCTGCTGTTATTCCTGCTTTTGCTTTTATATGATGAATCTTGGTTAGTGTAAAGAGTACTGATGAACTATCTGGGTTAACTGTTAGTTTCATAAAGCCATAGCCAAAACACTGGTAGGTATTGCAGAGTGACTAGCAACCCCTCTCAGTGTTTTCTGGGTGCTGCCAAGTTTAACAGTGTTCTTGTTATTTGTTTTCTTATTGGTTGATTGTTTTGTTTTTGGTTTGTTGTATTATTTTTTTTTTGTCTCCTAAATAGAGTTCCTGCCATTTGGAGAACACTCCTCCTTGGTATCTCACAAGCATACAGATTAATTTTTATCATCAAAGTAGATCTATTAAATAATAAGTGTTGGGAATCAAATAGTCACTGCTGTTGCATCCAGAAGCATCAGCTTGAATGTTTTCACACCAGCACAAGACAGACTTTTTGTTCTAGGATTTGATAGCAAATGTAAAAAGAAAAGGGGAAAAGTACAAAGAAAATAAATTTAAATGAATGCTGAATCATCTTTTTATACAGAATATTTTCTTGTTTTCCCAACTGTGAGCAGTGGGAGGAGTGTGATTCGAGAGCTTTACTAGTTCATGTGGAAAGGGTGCTACAAAATACAACTCGGCTGCAAATGTTCTTCCTGCCTTTCCCATCTGTGTGTGTTTAGCTTTTGCACATACAAAACATGGACCCAAGTGTAAAAATCACTAGTGCTCTACAATTACATGGGACAAAGTTTCCCGAGGCCATCAGGACTTAGGTGCATTACTCAGATTCCATCAGTCCAAGGAAATAAAATTTTATATAGATCACATGTATATAAAATCTTAATATTAAAAACTCCTTTTTCATCTTGGGGGTGAGCTCCTTATAATTTTCCTTCCCATCAACCAAAAAGTTCTCTCTACCTTCCTGTAATTTCTCCATGTGTCATTCAGAAAGTCTTATTTCATGGGAAGATATTTTCTGTGCCAGGAAATCAGCTTTTTCATTATTTGACAGATCCCAGAGTCTGGTATCTTGCAAGATCACATTTCTCAGGAAAAATGCTGTATCTTGTGAAGGAAAGATTAAATGCTAATTTAATGGCAGCATAATGCCTGTAGCCTTCTGCCTGCTTTTCCAAATCCTCCGTGTCTGCAATAGCAGTTCTGTTTTTCATCACAAATCTAGGGACAAATTCTCTTCCCGTCCGCACTGGTGTGACTGGTGAAGTACCTTGATCAGGCAATGGCATCGAGCTCCAAACTTTCCTTGAGGCTTTGCCCATTTTCTCTGCTGAGAGCAGTGCCAGCAGGATTGTGTTGGCGTTGTGCTCTCTTGAGAACATTTTCTGGTAGAAAGGCAGAGGAATGTTTCAGGCGTACACAGGAACCTCGTCAAAATTCTCTGCAGCTGTAGTTTGACAATATTACCCAGACTGAAATGTTTGCTTATCAGGAAAGCTGAAATGTTTAAAGAACATTGATCTACATTTCTTGTCAGTTTACTGTCTCCATTGGCACAACATTTGGAAGGATTCTGATTTATGAAATGGAGAGTGCCTCAGACTTACATCTGCAGCGAATACTCCGTTACCTCTTTCTGAGCTTTGGAACAATAACTCTCTCCCACCTAAACACTTACAGAATGTGAAACATATGATAGATCTGTGCAACTCGTTCCTATTTTCCACCTTATGTTATAATGGCAGCTGCTGCCAATCAGCAAAACAAGGAAGTTTGGAAATAGCCAAATTTCTGTGAATGCCACAGGCTTCCTTAATTTCCTTGAAATTAATACAGGCGCTGTTCAATTGTTGACATTTTTCAGAGCTGAGAGTGTGTCAGTGTTACTGACACAAGATGTTTAACTGCTTCTATCTACTCTGTGTCTCCTGTAAGTGAGCTCTGCCATGTGACTGGTTTTCTGGTGTTTATCCAACCCTGTCCAGAAGTTGTGATAACAGAGTCAGATGGAAAATTTCTATCAGAATGGGGTTTTTAAATTTTTTTTTTTAAGTGAAAGAAGCATTTCTGTGATCGTTTTCAGCCAGCCAAATTGCTCAGCAAAGCCATGAGAAGCAAGGAGTAGAAGGTTAAGTTATGTAGGACTTGCTAGCTGACTTTCAATGAGAAGTGGAGCGTTGGATTGAATGTAGATACCAGAGTTATCAGCCCCTCTGTTCCCTGAGCCTTCTCTTGTCTAACCCCCTGTTACTCTTTAATAGCATCTCTTCCCTTCCTGCTCTGAAGCTCTGGTCCTGATCTTATTTGTGGGTGTCTTGCTGTATCTTGCTTGCATGGTAATCTCACGATAGTTAATGCTAAAGAAGCTGATGGGAAAGCAATAATGGTGGTGTTCCTGATTTTACCACAATAATTCTCCATAATCTGCACAAAACACTGTTTGCTCCTGCTTCCCAGTAAAGATTTAAAAGCCAAGTGAGTTGCCACGTTACTTAAGACTTCATTACTTTTACAAAGTATCCTCCAGAGCATTTGCTTGAACATTATGAAGTATTATCATAAATGATTAAGCTGAACTATAATTGTCAAAATATGTGAAAAAAGCACATCTGGCAAGCCTGGCTTTTCACGTGACTCAGTGATTCACAATGGATCCTTCTCACAGTGCAGGGTGGGAATGTGGTTCCTTGGCTGCCTCCAACACTGAGGGCACTTCAAGCTCAGGCTAATCCATGGAACAGAGACCTGAGTTAGAGCAAACCTGACTGATAGAATTGAGGCAACAGGAGTAAGGTAGAAACCTGTCGATCATCAAATCCAGCTTCATGCAGCCAGCTTTGTGGAATCATTTATGTACATTGATAAGCTGAACTCATTGTGGATCTGCTGTTTCTTTTTCCTTTTTCTCTCTCCTTGCTTACTAGATAGATATTCTGCAATTTTTACCCTCAGTGTGTTTATGGTCAATTTATTTTTTTTTTACCTTGTGCCAGCATCAACCTTTAGGTGAAATGATCCTTTGTTGTTTGTTAGTTCTATGATAAGAAAGAACTCAAAGCAAATAAAACCTTTTCAACTTTCGTTTTGTGAGCTTACACAAACCAAGAGTCTCCTTTAAAATGAGTTTTAATTCCCTCAGACACACTGCTAAAGCCAATCAAATTTATTTTCCTTGGGTGGGATTGTGTCTGTTATTGCAGGTGAGGCCTCACTGTACTGCTGACACCACACAGAATCACAGGGGTTGGAAGGGACCTTAAGAGATCTTCTAGTCCAACAAATACCTCTCCTGATTTAACCTTTCACAGCTTCATTATGTTACAGTCTTGTGATTATTTGGTGATTAGACATTAGATACAGATATTTTTTCTTCTCAAAAGAAGAATTGTGAGACTCTGATTGACAACCATATTATTAAAGTAATGCTAAGAGAACCATATGAGCTGTAGCTCAGTCTGACTGGGAAGGTATTTCATGGACTTTACTATTCTTTGACAATGTTTCTCTGAAGTGATGTTGATCACAAAAGGTTCTGCACTGACTTGCCTGTTCGTTTCCTCTTTTTTTTCATAGTGTCATTCCATAAATCTACTCTAATATTTTCTAATATCTAATATCTACTCTAATATAATTTTCTTCTGTCTAATACTTGCAATACACTAACAGTTGCCATTCTGCCAAGTTGCAGTTCTCTCTGATTCACATTGTTTGGGAGGCCCTCATCCCACCAGATCACCTTTATTATCCCTGAATTTCATTGTGTTCTCTTCACTGTTCCTCTACTTTACTTCCATCCTTTGTAACTGACAAGAAGCTTCAGAGCAGGCCCAATTATTCCTGATCACTGAGCTCCTTATCCAGGGCTCCTCCACAGCTTCACTATCAGTATGGTGGTGGGTTAGTATTTGTGATGCAGTTGGAATGTGTGTGGATGCTGGTTGTTCCATCCGACTCTTTCCAGATAGAAGCAGAGGCTGAATATTTTATAATAATTAACTCCTTGGAGGCCAGAATAAAATGAGTATTTTATATGTCCAGGGTCACCTCTTCAGCAAGCTTCACCTTGCAAAGACTGCATGGCATGGTGGTTGGAAAGGTCACCAAGTTGCATTATGGAACCTGCATCCTCAGCAGCGTTTTTGCTGAGAACTGTACAGCTGAATCAGTCGATAGCCTCCCCTGCTTTCTCTCCAGGATCTGAGGTGAATAGACTTGAGTTTTCTCAGCCTCTGTCCAGAGGGAGCAGAGCTGAGAAGTCTCCCTCTGCACAAAGCTATCATCACTTGCCTGCCAGAGCATCGGGCTGGAGCTCCCGGCCCAATCTACCCCCGCAGGGTGTGAGCTGCTCAGCAGAACACTCACACTTGCTGTGTACAGAGGGGGGCAGTGAGGATTCAGCAGCAGACTTCAATTAGCATTTCTGAGCAATTGAATAAAAACTTGGCTTAGAAAGTACTGAATATTTTAAGACTTTAAATAACAATTGGGGTTTGGGTTTTTTTTTCACCTGTTGTGTTCTGCTGCAGCAGAGATGTGCACGTGCCTCTTCAGACCAAGCTGCCTGTCAGAGTAATTAAAAACCTCAGCTAGACATTAAGGAATCTGTCATCTGATGTTTGCAGGTCCCTGCTCTGGGAGAGCACGGGGGTATTTCAGAGGCTGGCTTGCAGGACAGGAATATATGGGAGAGGGTGGAAGGCAAAGTGGGTGCAGTAAGAGAGCTGTGGAGGAGGACCCCACAGGCTTGGAGCAAAGGTCTGCACTGCTCAGCATCCAGCAGCTGGCAGAGGTCAGATACCTATGGAAGAACTTAGTGAGCAAGGGCTTTTTGTAACTGTAATTTATGTTTTTAATTCTATTTTAGTTTTTGCGTTGGTAGATAGTTTTTGGTGGTTTTATTTTTTATTTTTAATAACTCTTGATAGATTTTTCTTCTGTAAATGTCACTTCTAAAGGCCGTATGCTGTTTTATGTTGGTAAATTTCTATTTTTTGAGAAATACATTTGTAAATTCTAATGTGCTTAGAAAAAAATTATTATTAATATTCTTATCATATTTCTTTACTGATAAAAAAATTCTAAAAAAACTTTTCTAAGCAGAAAATATAGTCTTTTACAGGAACATTTTAATGAAAAAAGTAAATGTCCCTTTATCAAATAGTTAAATATATCTCAGTGAATCTCTGCAGAGCAATGTTCCATTGTAGACATGAAGCAGTCAAGGAGGAGTTTCAGGTACTTAGTCCTTCAGGTGGTTGGAAGTTGCTGGTCATCAAAACCCTGTAGGTCAGTGAAGGAGGGAAAAGGTGTGTAACTGAACTGTAGGTGAGAGAGTGATTAGCAGGACAAAAGGGTTGAGAGAGGAGGCACAGGACTGGAGCCTGATGGAAAGGGAACCTGGCAGCAAACAAAGGGCTGGGAGCAGTCTTAGGCTGGAGGAGAGGGAAGTCAAGGTGTTTGAGTAAGAGGTGAGGACCTGTAGAAATGCCAAGGGATTTCTGAGGGCTGGGGGTCAGCTCAACAAAAGAAAAGAGGAGCCATTAGCAAGAGTTGATAACTAAGTAAGAAGCAGTACAGAAGCCAGCAAGGGGGGAATGGTCATGGGGCCAGTAGCTGAATGGAAAAGAGGAGTAAATGGAAGCTGGATGGAACAGCAACAAGAGTCAGTCCCAGGAAAGTTGAAACTGTGTGTGCTCTGGGCTGTGCTGAGGGTCTCTGGAAATCAGATTCCTCTCGTGTTTGAGATCCTTAGTGAGCAAAATCAGTCTGATATTTCTCATTTTGAAGCTGTTCTCTGTGTTTAGTGTATCTGCTTGTGAAGAGCAGGGCTGTGGAAATAACTAGCATTGCACTTTTGAGAGCAGCCTATGGCACTGCTTTACTTTAAGGTTTGGATATCACCAGTTAATAAAGGGCTATCAATCTATTTATGAGCCTGCTACAGACCAAGTACAGAAATGTATGAAGACCTCAGAAATTATTTATGATGCATTTACAGCATAAATAGCTAAGCTGTCAACTATGATTGTAAAGTTCTTCCTCTACTTCTGCACTGTGCTTTTCATTTAATATGGCTTTGTTCAGCTAAACAATTCATAATTAAAATAGGAAATGATGGAAACTTAGAAACAAACCAATCCTGTGATGGCTTTTAATAGCAGCAATAAAATATTGAGAATATAATGTCTGCCAGTGTGGTGTAGACACACAGACTGTCTGTGACTGTGATGTGAGAGCTGGTTAAAAGTGAATCGAGATGGAAAAGAGACTTCTGGAAATGGAGAAAACTTTAGAAATTTTGCATGGCTTCAGTTTGAAAAGGATATTTTTCTTCCAGCAGTTTTGGATTTCCTGCCTGAGGTGGAATTCACCATATATCATTCCATGTAATATTAAACCTGTGTGTCCCTGTAGTGCCTGAAGTTAACTTGGTTAAAAAGTATACATGCTCTGTAAAGAAAAATTGCCTTGCAACTAGGAACGTGAAAACGGTTGGCTTGGTGTCGTGGTAGAAGTGCACAAACAGGTGCAGAAAATGCTGTCACAGTCACATCAATCATGACTGTAAAATTAGGTACAGTCCAGACGTCTGGATTGTGCAAGTCGTAAAATAAATTGATCAAGTTTCCTCCTCAAACAAGTCAAACATTTTGTCCAGCTGTTAATGAAGGAGTTTTAGAATCCCATTAGGACACAGGCATGTGGCTTTTCAGCTGCAGCTTAATCATGGCCACTTACACACACTTCCACCTCTACCAGTGCTCATTTCCACTTGGAATGTGTGTTCTCTGGGTGTATGTATATGGATAGCAGCAGCACAGTGTGCAGCTTTCATTTTGGAAAATAAAACCAGCCTGAGCTAGAGACATTCCAAACCCACCTGGATGTGCTCCTGGGTGACTTGGTCTAGGTGCCCCTGCTCTGGCAGGGGTTGGACTAGATGATCTTTCTAGGTCCCTTCCAGCCCCTGACACTCTGTGACTCTCACCATCCCAGCAGGCTTGCTCCATGCCTGCTCCACAGCACACTCATCTTTCTGGAGCACAGCTAGGTGCAGTTTCCAGGGCTTGGGAATGATTTGCTGGTTCCCCTGACACGGTGCTGGCGTCACTCAAGGCTCTGCAATTGGCTGCCCTGTGCAGGGGTCCCTGCCCCTGTCAGCAGTTCCCAGCTGCCAGCCTGCTGGCACAAAGTGCTTAGCAATACTCACAGTGATCTCTTCCTACTGACAGGAGATGGCTGAAAACAGTTTTGTGAAGCAGAATAGTTCAAACTAGATAGTCCTTTAATGATATTCAAAGAAAAAAATAACGGGCTTTAATTCCTTGCTCTAGGAGATAAAGATCTTTGGTTTTTGTCAGTTAAGAGTTGAGTCATTTTTGGTGTTTCTGGGCCCATACAGAATTGAGAAACTGCTGAAGGAAGGAGACAGATCAAGGAAGACAGAAAACAACCCCCTGTTTCCTCCAGCTTCCCTGCCAAGGAACGATTTCACACATTCTAGAGCGCATTAGAATTAGGCAGGAGGAACTATTTTATTTACTAGCTGCTGCATAAGATGTTTTTGCTGTCAATATGAAATGATTGTTTTCTAGACAGTCTAAAACTTTCCCCACACTTGGGAGATTGGCATGAGAAGTCCAGTAACTACATTTTCCCTGATTTTATGGAGACTGTCAGTGGCAATCTGAAACTGGAATGAAATCAAATTCAGTATGTTAACAGTAATTGTGATATATGGCACAACAGAAGTTTTGGTATTTCCTTTTGACTCGCTCTTCTAAGCCAGCCTGAACCTCCTTAGTATTGAAAAGTTGGTTGAGTGTCTCTTGATGTTGATGGCCTGAAAAACTCTGTTGTTAATATTTTTGGCTTCTGAATTGTTCCGAAATACTGACTTTTCTTGTTACGTTAATTGCCTGCATTCTGTTTCCAGGCAGATTTTGGCAATGCGGAGATCTGTAGAAAAATCAAATAAAGGAGGAAAAGAAAACAACATAATAGTTTGCAGCCTTCAGGAAGCCTGATGGGGACCTGCCATCAGTAATGCAATGGAAATATTTAGCTCTAGAGTTCTGGCCTAGATGTCAAAACAGTTCTGTTGGACCGTGCGTTACTTGGACCATGTGTTAACTTGGACTGTACGTGCATTGCTTAGGCACACACTCCAATGCTAATTGGGTTCCCTAAACCTCAGGCTGTTCTTTTGAGGATGATATATTTAATAGTATAAAATTCCCTGTGACGCTCCTGAGGAATGATGAGATATCTGTGCTCCTTTTTGGTCATGGTAAGCGCCATCGTGTTCTGCAGGGTGTAGGAGCCTCGCTGGAACAAACAACCCTTTTTTCTGGTAGATGTGACAAGTCCATGTGTCTGGGGGCCTCTATCCTAAGCCATTATCTTAGCAGTGCTAAGCTTGACTGTACACAATTTGTACATTTGCTTTATGCTAAGCTCAGTGCATAAATGAGATTTTAATGGTGCCTGAAAAACTCAGTCAAGGTTTGAAATATAAAATGAAGTGTATGGCTCAGTATTCTTGTATTGATCTCCATATCAATGTAAATCCAGTGCCTTCAGAACAAATTTGACCATAAAAGCCTGAAATAATACTATTTTTTTTTTTATCCTGCCTTATGTATGATTGGCTTACCAAGGTGTTTGCAGAAATGTCAGTTAAAAGGCACAACCAGAAAAGCACTTAGCAGATTCCAGCATTCATTTATGGTCATTTTAATATTTTTTTTTTAATCATCTTTTATTTGGTGAGAAATACAAATCCCCCCCTCACACAGCTTTCCATCAGCTTCACCTTTGGGCTCAAATCCTTTTCTGGATGCCCCCCTGGACACTGGCAGCCTCCCAGGGTACCCAGTGGGGACGTGAGAAACACTCCTGCTCTCTCTTTCCTCTGAAGTGTCCATCTGCCTGTGGACCTGGGAAATCCAGACCCCTCAGCTGCTCTGGAGCAGCCCGTGGAGGAGGAGCAGAGGGGATCAGGAGGCTGTGGATGCAGCTCCTTGCCCTGGCAGGGAGCCTGAGCCTCAGAGAAGGGAGGGTTGTGCAAGCCAAGTGCACGCTGCTCTGAGGCTGATCAACTCTGCAGTGGCCAGAGAGGTTTCCCCCCTGAACCAGTTTAACAGCTGGTTTTGTTTTATCAGTACTGAATTATTAGTCCATGAGGTTGGAGAGGGCTGAAGTAGACACAGCTCTGTGTTGCACCATGGAAATCATACTTGCAAAGGAATGTTTAACATATTTTGTTCCACCTGTTATTATCTGTGTTGTATCCGTACACTCCAGTGCATGCTGTTACACTTACTGCCTCACTCCTGCTTGGACTCTGAACAAAGGAGAGGGAAAAGTGCTTTGTAGAGCTACTCAAGGAGCAGTTACAAGCACCTGAATGCACGTATGTTGTTACCCAGATACATGTACAAATAACTATTCAGTCCTTAGCAGTCTGGATGCCTGTGTCAGGAGCAGTATTTTCCTGCCTTCAGAAAGACTGATGTTACAATCCAGCAGTTATTATGGATTGGAAGTGTTATGGCCTTTTGTAAAGGAAAGGGAATTCTGTCAAGGAAACATTTTGCAGTTTGGAGATGCAGCGAGATGAAAAATTAAGGAACTATTCTTTCTTATGTGCTGCTATAAAATCCCATAGATCACATTTCCCTCTGCTGAATTCCCTTAAGCACATCTGGTATACACCAGAAATTGAAAGGGATTTATGTGGGAGGAGACAATGCCACTTGTATCAGAGTCATAGTCAGGGTAGTTTCTTATGCAATTCTCCAGTGGCCATTATCAATCAAATAATAATTACTTGGAGTCACCTGAGTACCCGTGGCTGCTGCCATAACAAAACGGAGATCGTTTCACAGACGTGGATGTAGCTGACTAGGAAAAATTCCCATTTTAATATCCCAAGTAAGAAAAAAGAATTCTTTTGTCTCCATGATTCTTAACCTAGATTTAGTGTGCTGCAGAGATATTTCTCTGACATGTTCAATGATAGCAGAAAAATATGTGGTGGTGCATTAAAAGCTGGAGAGCAAAGGAAGTTTGGGGAACTTAATCAGAGCCTTAGGCAAGAAAAGGATGTGTAACACTGATATGTACATTTTGCTTTTGCTGTAGTTAATGAAAAATGTTATACCAACACTGCTTTTTGTCCCTTATGGTTTAGCAATGTAGAACCAATCCTTTTTATTCTTTGTGTTTTGTGGTTTTTTTTCTCCTCTTAATGTTACTTAATCTGGAAAGAAAAATGTTTGATTTCTGTCATTCCCTTTGGCTACTTTGCTTAAAATGGTGCTTAATTGTTTTCCCTTTGAAGGACTGGTGTCAGGTTTAAAGGTTTGTTCTGTTTTCCTTGATTTGGTTTAAGGTTGCTTTTTTTTTTTTTATATGCTTCTCTTTGACATCTGTCATAACATTAGGCTTTTCAAACGTAGCCACCATCAGTTTGAGAGGAATTGTTAGTGAATTGTCAGGTTGCCACAAAGACCAAGTTTCTTTTCATTCTCTCCTAGCAGCACTAATCAAGACAATTCTTTTCCTCACACACTGCAGTAAATGCCTCCTATTATTACCCAGGTCATCAGGAAGACTTGAATGAGCCTGTTGGATTTGTTGGGAGCAATGGATGCTTATACTCCTAATTTTCCTTCTGTAACTGCCATCTTCCTTACTGTCATTTTGAGAAAGGGCATTTAGAGAACCATTCTGTTCTCCAGTGGAGTATTTAGCACCTCCTTCAGCTCTACAGGGTGGGTGGTTTTTGTTGTTGGTTTTTTTTACCTCTTCTGTGAGTACAGATGCTGCTGCTTGTAGTTCAGGTACTGGTACATTATTGATCAAAGCACAGAGAATGCACAAAAGTAACACTGGAACTGGGGTTGTAGGGATGACAGGAATTAACTCTTGTCAGAAACTTACTGCTTGCTATTTTAATTTCAAGATATTTAAGATATTTCCACCGGCACTGTTGTAAAAATCTGCTGGTCCCCGTTTATCTAAGGAATGATTTATGCTGAAAATTAATCATCTCTCAGCTTTTAATTTCTTTTCATTAATGTTTCTCTTCAAGGTGGTGGGTTGGTTTTTTTTACTCCCAATTTACAGATTTCATATCCCTTAAACATGTCAAATAATTCTGTTTTCATACCCTGTTGTCTGTTTCAGTAGGTTGCAGTCAAATTTGGTTACAGCTAATTAAAGAAAACTTGTTTCAACACTTTGAAGATTGTCCTCTCCTTCATAGCATAAACAGTTTTAATTCTGAAAGCCACGTCCACCTCTTGTCTAGAGCTCTAAGACCAATGAATCGACTGCTCCTGAGGTTATAGTTCCTGACCTGAATAAAAGAGCAATAAATCAAAGTATGTTCCCTGGCACTGAAGCAGGCTCCAACTGCATGGAATCAACATGCCAGTTCCAAATTGTAATTTTGCTAAAAATAGCCTGGTTTAACAATTTTGACAGTTGTAAACTTGAAAGATCTAGGCATGCTGTCCATCTTGCTGTGCCTCATATGTTCTGTCAGCCATGCATCTCTGGGAAATAAAACCAGAAATAAGGCTGAACAATGCTCATGCCTTGCTAGGTGTGCCCATCCCTGCCCTCTGCCTAGGGAAGCACCAAGTTCTAAGTCATTTCTCAAGGGTAAACCAGAGGAAACTGTGAAGGGTGCCCTAGGGTGGAAGGGTAGAATTCTGGATCTGCATCTCCCCTTTCTCAGATCTTTTTTCTGGGTCTGTGTTTCCAGGAAACAAAAGACAAATTAGCAGCTGTGTTATGGTTCATTAGTTCTTACAGGGGGCACAATGCAACTGCTCCCCACACACTCTGTAGCCTGGGTAGCCGTGGATAAAAACTTCACTGTGTTTTCTCCTTTCAAGGTTTATCACCCAATCCATCATTCATCCAAACTCTTTTCAGCAAATATTTAAGTGTATGTTTAATATTAAGCATGTTATTTGTCCTTCAGCTTCCTAGCTTGTGTGGCTAGGTTAGAGTTAAAACCAAAGGTAAATTCTGAGATGAATTGGGCAGCAGTTATTTCATACTGGGAAAAGATAAATAAAGCCAACTTTTACATTTCTGGTTCGGGTTTGTTGGTAATGCCAAACTTAACTCTTAACTGACTGAAAAGTAGGTGTTGTTATATATTGTTAAGTATGTGCTCTTATGTATTGCTTCACACCAATTAATTGCTCTCTGCCTCACAAAATGCCCGAGGTCGAACCACACTTTGCTTCATCAGAATTCAACACTGCTGTTGGTCTGTGGGGAGAAAAAGCAGGAATTAGAAGAGACAAGAGCACTGGGGAGCAGTAATCTTTTATTTATGTATAATGCTGTACATTTCCTAACTGTACTGTGAGTTTTCCTTCTAACTCTCACTAATTATGGTGACTGGCATGTGGCATGTGATGGAGCCTCAGGAGAAGTGGGATACATACAGCTGTTCAGATCTGGCACGTTGCAGTCTGGTTTGCATTTGCTGGCAGGCCAAACTGGCTTTTTGCAGTGAGAGAAGCAGGGTTGTTGTGATATGCTTCAAGTTGTGGTTGTTGCTCCCTTTATTAAAGGGAGCTGAATTGCTTTCTGATTTATCCCGGGTCGTAGTACACACAGAATGGCAGCCTGGCTCCACTAAACCCCTGACTTCTCAGAGGTCATTGCTTATATCTATCTGTTCCTGCTCTAAATCACACACATATTGCTTAATCTGTATCATATCTGATTTTTTTTTAAAAAAAAAAAAAAAGGATAAAAAATGGCCAAAAAATTTGGCCACTGCAAAATCTATATATTCACCCAGAGCTATTTAAACTTGTGACTTCTTTGTTCAGAGGAAGGATATTTTCATATCATCCCCACTAGTTTTGTCAAGGTGCTAAAATACTTCAGTTAATTGAAGAACACACGTTGCCAACAGCCATGTTTGCTTCATCATCAGTAATTTTGTGAGCTCAGGCAGAAGCCTTCCTCAGTTTTCAATGTTGTACCAGCAGAAAGTGGTAGTTCTAGCCCAGATTTGCTGCTCTGGAGGCCAGGTCTGTACCCTTGGTGCACAAATTTAAGTAAGCCAAATAAATTCTTTCCCACTCTTGGGAAATGTGTTATCCTAAGTGCAAGACTAGAAGAAATGTGTTAATTGTTCGACACTTCATCATTTACAGGACTCATTAAAGGAGATAATGGTGATGCCACGAACACAGAGCTGACAAAACAGTGCAGATCTCTGAGGCTGCCACTGCATTCTTAATATATACAAGAGATTTTTCAGTAGATTCTGTAAGGATACAGTCCATCTACCTACAGCTCATGTAAACCTTCCTTTGTTTCCAACTTCTTCCCATGATGTTAGCATTGATATTTTCCAAGATGAAACCATAGCTGTGCCAGGTCAGGGGACACAGTGCCACAGCTGATGGACACACTTGTGTCCTCTGTGCTGCTGTGCCATTGCTTGGTAATTCTTGTGTTGCTATTACAAAAGACATTTTAAGTACAGCAAAAAATAAATATATTCTTTGTGTTTTCTTTTTCCCTAGGCATCAAAGAAAAAAGTAAAAAAAAAAAAGTGCTATTTTATGAAATTCACTTTTTCTGTGAAGCCTTTCTTTAGCACTCCTTCAAATGGAGCCCAGGGATATCCTTCATCATTTCCTCTATTGGTTTCTTCTCACTGTAAACTTAATGGAAGCACTCAGGCTTGTAGTGAAGAGGAAACCCCCAGGCAAGTGACAGAAGCATCATAAGCTTCAGGGAGCTAGTTTAACATGGTTAATTAAAGGGGTGATCAGTTCAGGGCAGCACCAAGTGTGAACGAGTGATAGACAAATCTCTCCAGTCAGTCTCTAGATGAATGCTCTGAAGATGAGAAAAGGGCCATCAACTGGTTGGAGCCCAAGCTTATTTACTGGGGGAGAATCCCACAGCAGCCACTGCAAATTAGTAAATGAGTACATGGAGCAAACCCAGGTATTTGCTATTTGCTGCCTGAAATGCTGGTGCCCGAGGTGTACAGTGCACTGCACAGGGTATTGCAGTAATTACTTTTGGTTTAGTGTGGTTAGCTTTGCTTCAGTCTCAGCTTCCAGATCCAACCAACAGGGGAAGCTGCATCTGAAACTCAGCTTGCTTGGACTGGGGCCTGATCAGATTGAACCTTTTCACTAAGGAACTTTATGGAAAATCAAGAGTGTGCTAATGAAATTGGCCATTTGCACACATTTAGGGGGCATAGTCAATAAAGAGCAAGATTAGAGGATTATGTGAAAAGAATTTAATGACTTTGAGAGTTAGAGTAATAAAGTTAGGGTACGGTTCAGTTGTACAGAAATACTAAATTACACACAGAGACCACCCATCAGCTCTGGTACGTTTATCAGAGGTTTGCCCTAAACCTAATGCTAAATAAATGATAAAAATAAATTATAGGAGTGTATGTTGTCACACTGCTGAAGCCACTGTTAGATGGGGACTTCTTGTCTAGGTTGCTGCCTACACACAAACAGAATCAGCCAGGCACCAAAATGTCCTTAAATATATGAATTAATGACTCACTTGGCTATACTGTGGGGTTTCTGGTGATTTGGAAGATAGGTTTCTCACCTGGGGTTGTAACAGCACATCCAGTGTATGTAGGAGTTGTGCTCTACAGCCCTTTCCCCTGCCCAAGGGAGAAAAGTTTGGAGAAGACAGGTTTGTCTGGGGGCTTGGGGGGTGTGTGTGATGACTGAAGTGCTTTGGATATGGTCCAGATTAAAACATAACCATCCTGGTTTTAGCTGGGAATACCTGAGCACACAAACCACTGCAGATTTAGGATTATTCCCAGGGTGTGATTTTTGGTTGGCTGGTGTTACCCTTGGGCAGTTTTGCTGAGTGTTGTGTTTTTTAAAGAAAAGAGCAACAGAATTCTCCTCACAGTTCTTTGATACAGTGCAGCACCAGGTCACTGGGCTACCACTGGTGCTGCTTTTAAATTTATGTTGATTCAGTAATTAATATTAAAGTGCTAGGAGCTAAAAAACACCTCTTAGAACTGTATTTCAAATACTTAGTCATTTTATATTTTAAGTTTCTGAACGTAATTTTAAGCATTTCTTTAATTCTATGCCCTAGATATTTCTTGAGCTCCTTGGTTTTTTTCATATAAAAATATTCAATGTAATTTTTTTGGAGAGTACTGTCTCTTAAATTACTCACAAGCCTGTATGAATGTTAACAAGTGCACAAAAAGTATTTATTTACATGTACACAAGCCTAGCCAGCCTGCAAAATCACAGTTGTTACACAGGCAGATGCACTTGAAATCAGTCCTGGGTCTTTTTAAATAGTGAACTCCAGTGTTTATATAGAGCTGATATATAGTTTATATTCAGTGGAGTTATGTATTTATACTCAATTGTACCACATATATGGTATTTTTAGTCCCATAAAGCTTCCAAATAAGGATTCAGTGTTTTGTGTGAATCATTCCTTTGGTAGAAGAAGGAAGACTTCTGGAGGAGTGAGGAGAAAGGATGAGGGTGCTCAGGCTGGAATCTGGCCAGGGCACCAACCCTAACAATTGGGTTGTCTAGAAGCTTTTAATTTCTGAGAGGAAATTCTAGTTTTCCTATTGTGCCTAAAGGACAGAGCCTTTGGTGTGTCAGGGCCCCTTTTAACACCATGTGGGATTATCAGTGCTAACTTAGAAACAGGAATGTCATCAATGAGATCACTGTCACTAGCTAAATACTTCATTACAGAGCCTCAGGGGGTTGAGAAAATCAGAATTTAGTAGCATCTTTGTTCTTTCTTTAGGCACACTGGCAACAGCAGTCGAAATACTGCACCCAGAATCACAATAAGAGACACTTCTGACCTTCCAAAATACC
>VYZU01086203.1:0-10262 GCA_013401355.1 Ceyx cyanopectus | reverse complement strand
AACACAAGGAAGAACTTTTTCTCAGTGAGGTTGCCAGAGCTCTGGAACAGGCTGCCCAGGGAGGTTGTGGAGTCTCCATCTCTGGAGACACTTAAGACCCGCCTGGATCTGTTCCTGGGCGACTTGGTCTAGGTGATCCTGCTCTGGCAAAGGGGGTTGGACTAGATGATCTTCTAGGTCCCTTCCAATCGCTAACATTCTGTGATTCTATGATGCTCTGTGGTTATTTCATTTGGATGAATCAGTAAGATACACTATCAGGATCACAGCCCTTCTTAAAAATAAATGAATTTTAAGTTATTACAATGATGGTGGTTTCCAAATATCCATTGCTGTTGTTGCTTTTTGTAAATAGTTTCATTTACAACTCTGCAGTGTTCAGGGACCTTACTATGTTGTAAGTAAGTGTTGTATCTTCCCAGCTGATTTATTGACCTCTCTGTACTCCTGCAGAAAATGGTTGAGTCTATATGCTCTGCTATGGATCTCAGCCTGCTTAGAAGGGCAACAGAAAGACACATTCACTCTGCTCCTACCCTTTATCTGACTGTGCACATTGTTCAGCAGAAGTCCTGGTCTTCCCCAAGACCTTTATCAGAAATGCAGAATCCTTTGCAAAAGCTGAAGAATGAAAGACTCACAACTCCTTTCACCCTGAAACTTGGCTTATTGCTCTCCATCTACACCTCCACAGTCATAGAGCTTTTATCTCTAACTTTTGGAGCTTGCATATATTTCAGACTCCACCAGAAGTTTCTCAGCAACTCTGTCCCATGCAAGGACAAAATATCTTCCTTATCACACTGGGAAGAGCCATGCTTTCTAAACAGCAGCTAACTTCTTGTAAGCAGCCACCGAACACCAAGACATGAGGTGTCTGCCAGTTTCTCACACAGCAACTATGCAATCAAGGGTCTGTGACAGATTTCCATCTTGTGCTCTGTTGGATTTTCATTTATGGAGTAGGAAAACCTGGCAGGAATCCCAAGCAGGCTTCCAATCACTTGAATTGAGCCTTACTGTAAGGTCTGATGCAGTACATTAAGTCTTTTCCCTCAAGCTATTTCATCTTGGAGTATCATTTGGTTTTTCTCTGATTCAGTGGTGATAAAACACAATCCATCTATCAAGATGAGTCAGCAGGCTAGTCCTGCTCACATCCTTCTCCCCACACACATACACAGCATTGTAATGCCAACAAGCTGCATGTTGAACATACGTGCAGAACAGCTATGATAAGTTAGAACAAACGTTAACTTACAGTGCAATTCAAGTACATCTTGTACATGAGTTTCCTAAATTATTTTAATAACAATCATCTTTGACTACACAGTTGAAGATAGTTGGATCTCTTCCTGAAGGCACGTTCCCACAGTAATATCCATGGCACATCCCTTACAGACAGTGCTGTTAGTTCTCATTAGCTAGGACAAACAAGGCAGTGAGTCACAATCTCCCTGCATAAAGGATCCCATTGTTTTAAACAGATAAACCAGAGATTCTGCTCTGAGTTGGTGTAAACCTGACATTGATTAAAGTTTTCTGGGATGTTATAAAGGCAGCTTTTGAAAAGATGTGGACCTGAGGTGTCAAGGAAAGTAATCTGTTACAACAATACAGCTGGTCTCTATCTTTTTCAACAAAAGTGATTTGTCTTCTCTCATTGTTGGGAGAACCTATCATATTTGCTGCAAGTATTTTTCCAAACTCCTCTAAGAAAATAAGGCTTAAACTAAACTGAGTATAACAAATATTGCCAAAGCTTACCCAGTAAAAGAAGTTGTGTGTTTATACCTTTCACATAATAGTCAATTTCTGGTAGGTGGCAATTCTTTCCAAATTATGCTGAAGTGTATGCAATTTACTCTACTCTGAGAAAGCATCCTTCCTCCTATACTTTGGCTCCTTTATTGTCAGGTTTTGTAAAATCGTAGCACCAATGGTGAAAGCCAAACAGAGAAATATTTTTACCTACACTTTGCCAGTAACATCAAAAGAGATGCTATTATCTCAACAGCAATTTGGATTGGTTATCAAATGATAATCTTGGAATAAGTGAGTATGATTTGTGATGGTACTTATCTTTTGTAGGTGTGGTTGGCATTTATTAAATTTTTTTTTCCTGCTGCATAGCATGCCAAAGACTTCAGGCAATAAGTAATTATTCCATGTAAAATATTTATTCTCTGCCAGTCATATGTCTTTCTCAAAGATCTGACTTTGCAGCAAGTATTTAAAACCATGTAAAAGCTTAAACAGAGGGCCAGAAAGAAAACTGATGCAAGCAACTACAACAGAAAGATGTGCTGTGTGTGCTCAGTAGCTCTTGTGTGTAGAGACAAGTTGTAATTAATTCCTGAATTTATTTGGAAACTTAAGATTAGATTATCTATTCTTGGGCACCCGATTTCTGTTGCAGCCACAGAACTCGTGACTCAGCTAGGAATTCGCTAAGGTTTCTGATAAAGATTTTTTTTGTTTTAGAATTGGAAAATTAAAC
Source organism: Ceyx cyanopectus (assembly GCA_013401355.1). Taxonomy (NCBI): domain Eukaryota; kingdom Metazoa; phylum Chordata; class Aves; order Coraciiformes; family Alcedinidae; genus Ceyx; species Ceyx cyanopectus. The sequence goes on along the minus strand of VYZU01086203.1, from coordinate 7,762 downwards.
TTCTTTTCCTTTTCATTCTGTTACATATTTTAGGTCCTTTCCTGAAAATGTTTCCTCTATGTGAAGGGATAAGTCCATAATATATGTATAATATAAAATCAGATTGACCACAGCAGCTCCTAGCAGATGATCTCTTTCTAAACCTTAACTATGGCCTTGAGCTCCTCTGCAGTCATATCTTATTCTACCCAGGAATGTGTACTGTGTGCCATCATGTACCAGAAAAGCTAAACTGCAAACATTGGGATAAATTGAAATAGTCTGAACTTGCACTAATTCTTTAAAGCTTTATTTTCTCAAATCTAGTCCTAAGAAGTGAACTCCTAACCCAAGACCTGCTTCACTCTTCCAAAATCCTAGAAAAGAGGCAATCAACAGAGCAGAGGGTAATAAATGTGCATGCACAGTCTATTTTCTGCCTTCTAAAGGAAAAACAAAAATCTTAGTATTTACATGTCTACACTATTTACATCCTCTTTTCCTGACTCTAACTTCAGCAGCTAGACACAAAGCTGACTTTTTTTCTTGAATTCCTTGACAAAGTTTGCAGCCAGCTGCTGCTGCATTGGTTCTTGCCTACAGGACTGATGAGTGGTTGTACTGCTGAGAGATTTCAGGGCACATCTGCCTCTTGGGAAATGTTGGAGGGCACAAACACTCCTCAAGTACAATGAAAAATCAAAGAGATAAGCTTCAGGAGATGAAATAAACTTCTGAAAGAGAACAAACTGTAAAGTAAAACACAGTCGCAGCATCAGACGTTGTTCCGTTTTATATCTCTTCAGTAAGCTATTCTTATTAAATAAGTGCATCTAAAATCCCTGTCTATTTATATAAATTTTGCATTAGGGAACAACTTTCTGCTAACATTAGTGTGACTTCAGTTAGTTATGAGTGTTACGTCTAATATATGCTGGTGACAGGCAATTCAGACCCTTGGACATAACCATTTTTTTTGTTTGCTTGTTGGTGGTTATTAAAATACATTTACCAACTTTGAAATTTCTAGATAACTGGAAGCCAATCCCTGTCCTTACTGCACAGCTAATCTCTTGCTAAACCTTTAATATGCTATTGCATTTCAAGAAAGTCTTTCTTCTACTGCTGAAAAACACTATGCATAAGTAATTCCCATTCATAACAATATAATTACCAAATATTTAAAAAAGCCTTCTGCTTTGTAAACACAACTATATGGTTAGAAATTTCACCTTTACTTTTTCCATTTTCTTAAATGGCTAGTTAGCTGTTTAGGAGAGCACTGAGCTAAAATAGTACCTCATTCATATAGTAACCCTGGCCATTCTTGGACTTCTTAGAATACTCATCTTCAGATTTTTTTATATGGAGAGTGCCCAGTATCAGGCACTGCACAAGCTGGTAAAAGACAGGGGAAAGGTAAATATATGTCACTTGCTTTCAGTATTTGTCCTGCTGAGGTTTCTGTAAGACAATAGTTATGGTACCTAATAATCTTCTAAAAAATGTTGCTGTTGGAGCCTATTGGTAAGTCTGGATATTCCTGACATTAATATAAACACTGAATGTGTAAGAAAAAAATGAAAGGAATAGTCATTGATGGTTGAATGATGTTAATTGAATGTAATGTGAACTTTTGTAGCTTTTGGAGTCTGAAGGTTGTGTACACCTGTAGAAAGCAATAAAGGTCTTCACAAAAGAAAAAGNATCTCTCCCTTTTACCATGTTTACAACTCCTACTCTTCCCCTCTAGAACTTTCTATGTCTTGCCACATATAAATGCAACAGATAAATGACATTATAAATTCAATAGTTCTTCAATTGGCTATAAGAAATACTAAACTAGAAAGTCAAGTTGGCAAAAAGGCCAGGGTAGAAATATTAGTGTGGTGTAGAAACATACTAGCATGGCTTGATTTCATAATTTGACAGGCACATATTACACTCATCATCTTTTTACTCTTGTATCTATCATGGAGATCTCATGGATATGCTAACAGCTTCTGCAGAAGAATTTATAATGTCATTTATCTGTTGCATTTATATGTGGCAAGACATAGAAAGTTCTAGAGGGGAAGAGTAGGAGTTGTAAACATTCAGCTCAGGATCCTGCATTTTACCTGTAGCTCTTGCACTATTCCAGCATCTCTCACCACTTTTATTTCCCTGTGTTTAGGATGATAGCTGGCAGTGAACTGTGCTTGGCTGATGAGTTGGAAAGGAGGCTGAAGGAGCAGAATGGAGTCATTCTTGTGGGCTCAGATAACTTACAGCATTTGCCTTTACTCTGGGCTCAGAGATGCTTCAGTGTAACCCCACTAAATGGACTAAAGTCATAATGTAATTAGCAATATGTGGTGGAGTCATTAAAGGATTAAAGTTGAAATACACTTTGCATCACTCACATCCTTTTATCTGAATAATATCTATTTATACAATCTCATTTATAAAACCTGCTCAGCCTTACATAGGAGAAAACCTCTCTGGGTTGCAATAAACAGTGCTTGTAAAGATACAGCAAATTCAATTCCCATATAAATATGTGTGACTCCTTCCAAAGTACCAGAGGATGGACTTATCTACAAGTAAACCCTGTCAGTATGAGGCTGAATTTGGCCAGAGATTTCTGCATCTCTTAGCTCATTATTTCAGGTTCTGTACCTCACTCCAGGGAAGTGTGAGCAGCAGCAACCAACTCCATGCTCCAGTTTTACACAGCAACATAAAGCAGCAAGGGAAGCAAAGATGACAGATCACACTTGCTGTCACTTCAGTAAAAAGATTACTATTAATGGATTAGGAATCCAATTAGCCACTCCTCTTCTTTTAGCAGAAGCTGGCATGTCAAAGGTGGCTGTATCTCAAGTGAATAGTGGGGCACAGATGGCTGAAAATCCTGATATGCTTTGATGCAAAATAAAATGTTGTCCCTATCATTTTGTTTCCAGCTTCAGAGCTCCTGAGGAAACCAACCCTGTGACTGGCTGGCTGGGCTCCCCCACACAGCCACTTCCATCTGGAGCCATCTTTCCACTCTAATCCAACAGATTTCTTACCCAGATTGGTAGCTGTTTGCCAGACAGTGTTATGGAGCTGTCAACAAATGGTCTGCAAATCACTTTGTTTAAATGAGGTTTCTTCTCTTGTCTTTCCCTCATCTTCAGTGAAGCTCAAGGTCAGCAGTTAGAGGCTTTCTAAAAAGGAAAAAAAATAGTGTTTCTGTTCCATTTCATCTTTGTTTTGTGGTTAAATGCTGGACCTTGTTCAATATCATATCCTTTATATCCTTTATATAGTAGTGTTTCCTATTCATCTTTTCTGAGAATTCCCTGGAACCATTTCAGGAGGCATNAAAAAAAAAAAAAAGGAAAGGTTTGGTTTATTTTTATATTGAAACATACAATATCAAAGAAATAAAAACTTTGTTAAGATTTTGGTCAGAAAATCGTCAGAATAGCTGAAGGAGTTGCACGATGCAGCGTACTCTGAAGACAAAGTACAATAATCAGATTACATCCCTACTAGTTTGTTTATGATACTCAGACTAAAAATAATTTATTATTCTTTAAATATGTCAGAAATTCAATAGTTCTNAAAAAAAAAGGAAAGGTTTGGTTTATTTTTATATTGAAACATACAATATCAAAGAAATAAAAACTTTGTTAAGATTTTGGTCAGAAAATCGTCAGAATAGCTGAAGGAGTTGCACGATGCAGCGTACTCTGAAGACAAAGTACAATAATCAGATTACATCCCTACTAGTTTGTTTATGATACTCAGACTAAAAATAATTTATTATTCTTTAAATATGTCAGAAATTCAATAGTTCTTCAATTGGCTATAAGAAATACTAAACTAGAAAGTCAAGTTGGCAAAAAGGCCAGGGTAGAAATATTAGTGTGGTGTAGAAACATACTAGCATGGCTTGATTTCATAATTTGACAGGCACATATTACACTCATCATCTTTTTACTCTTGTATCTATCATGGAGATCTCATGGATATGCTAACAGCTTCTGCAGAAGAATTTATAATGTCATTTATCTGTTGCATTTATATGTGGCAAGACATAGAAAGTTCTAGAGGGGAAGAGTAGGAGTTGTAAACATGGTAAAAGGGAGAGATGGAACTGGATCAGACTGCATCCTAGCTCTTGTTAGAAGGATTGTGATGTAACTTGTTATTGACCATGCAACATTTATATGAATTTAAAAAATTAGTTACTGAACTTTCTCCTCCAATATTACAGAACTGGAGCTTTTTATTTGCTGCTAAATTGCAGTCTTTCAGTTTCCAACAACTTAAGCTACTCAATTTATTGCTGCTTGAGATCCATTTTTGTACATATAAACATAATAGGGCTGTACTCGCTCAGGAACACGAAGGATCTCCTGAATTTGTTTTTAACAGGAGGACAATCTGAATTTTTTTCAGTGTATGTACATAGATTTAACCATCATATGACTGTCACTGCCATATAATTCCACAAGGAAATTATAATTTCACAGATCAGTCTATATCTGCTTTGGCCTGAAACCCTAGTATTATCTCTCACTTCTAATCACTTGAATGTGAAAACATTTCTGGGTTCCAAACATTTTGAAAGGGATTACATATGAACACAAAAAGCAATAATCAAAATGGAAACTTTCAGCATGACTTTTAAAAGAGTTTGGCAAGGGACATTCAGTGAGTTAAAAGGGCTAGGAGTTCTAGACAGAACAGGGTATGCAAATATTCAATTAGCAGCAGTATGAGGGTGAGACATTGGAATAAACAGAACAATCTAGAGATGAATCTTTTGGAGAACTGGCAGGAATATAGGTGACAAAGAAGTCTTATAAATCATGTCATGAAAAAAGCATGAAGTGTTTGATAGCAAGGAACAAAATGTCATATAAAAACAGTGCAGCAGATTACCCAATTAGAAGCAAACGCAATGAGAACATTTTAGGGCACTACAGGGATCGGCTTACTTCTAGGCAAGGGTCCAGGTCACACATTTTAGAATGGCTACTGTGGAAGCAAAGTGTGTATAGGAAAGTAGGTGTGAAGACGATTAAAATAACCAGGCCTGCTCATGATTGCATGGGATGAAGACAGTATAATTAACTTGGCTAATGGAGTGTCTTATCCTTGCGATATATGTAAACTGATAAGAGGCTAAACAAGTGGAGGCAGCAGAAAATTGAATGAGATGAAATGGAGACTTCAAGACAGCTCCAAGAAACTTGACTCATTGTACTGCTGTAAAACATGTCCATTTGATCTGCAACGTGGAAATTTCACTCAGCTTGGTCTCCATGCTGAAGCAAAACACATTATAGTGACATTTGGGTATAAGTAGGATTTTCACAACGTAACTCTGTGCTCAGAGCCAAATAATGATCAGTTTACACAGATTAGCATGGAGTATTTAGCAAAATTTTCTTGCTAAAACATGGTTTTGCATCAGACAAATAGGCAGGATAGAGACAGTAAAACAGTGGCTAGAGGGGAAAAAAGTATCTATACAGATCCTACTATCTGAACATAAATAAAAACAATACTCCGCTAATATTTTTTTTCCTTCATCATCAGTATTGATGCATTTTTGTTTGTGTTTTCCAAATGAAATTTTACAACATGAGGGAAAGAATTCTAAAGCTCAAGCTGACCCTTCAAATTCTGATGTGCTGAAGATTAAAAAGAATTTACAAAATAAAGAATAAAGACAAGTGCCAAGAGTTTGAGGAAGAGTTTGAGGAAAGAACTGTTTAGAACACCTTAAATAACTTTTTTGTTTGTTGAACCATTCAGCTGAATAAAAGAGTTGATCTAAACATAAATTTATTTTTGCTTCATATTTTCTACCTAAAATGACAAATAAAACAGCTTACTGCTATCAAAGCACAAAAAAACCCAAACATACAAATAAACCCCACAACATTCTCACCCCTTTTCCAAGAAGTTAATCCTCTCTTTTCTGGCTTCCTACAGAGGATTTCACTGTGAGCAAGGAAATTCTTGGTAACACCATCACTTCATCTATTTCTGGAATGAAGCATTAGCAGCAACATACAGTATGCATAAGCCTCATTGTGTTAGTTAAAATTAAAACAGCTGTAATGAAGGTCCAGAAACATTGAAATCAGCATCCAAATAAACAAAATAAAAATGTTCAAATGTGTAAATACCAAATACTCCCCTCCCTTTTTTGTGGAGATGCTTCAGGCTACAGCTGTCAACCAACATTCAGGTACTTTTGCAGCACAGATGACCTTAAAATGACATTATGAAACAATTACAAATACAAGACCTCCTTATGCATCACAAAGGAAAAAAAATCTCACATAAAAAAAGCTAGTAAAACTAAGTGTTGTTGAAGTAACTATCATTTCTCCAGTATCAGTCTCAGGTCTGAGAGAAGTCAGACTGGCAAAGAAAAGAATTAAATAGTGTGACCTGCTTGCTGTCAATGCTGTGGCCACAGAAGAGTTCTCAGCATGACACATGCAGCTGTTAACACCTCTTCCTTTACAAGATCATGGGGAGACAGTGACCTGTACAATTAAGACTTGAGAGCTTTTCCTCTTAGAGCTCAGTTTTGAAAGTTCACTGGAGTCTAATGTCTAACTCCATATATAGATATGTCTAATATATGCTTGGAATAAACTGGAAAACACAAAAATCAAGTGATTTACAAAGAAGGTGAACTGGCCCTAACCCTGCAGTGGCTGTGAACAACATGATTCATTTCATTCCCTAACACAGCACTGGCAATGCTCAGAAGCAAATTACATTANTGTAGCTTGTTTTGTGAATGAGCTCTTTCTTCCCTTTCCCTTATATTCTATTGCTATATTACTAAGGATTACTTCAGTTTTAACCATGTCCAGGCCTAGTACTCATAATTTAAAAGAAGTATTTATAAATTAGAAAGGGTTTTAAAAAGATTTATAGGAAATATGAAAGTACTGAAAAGTAGGGCAGTACTGAAAGGATGAGAGTACTCTTTGTTCATTTGAAAAATGGAAAAGTTAATAGACAAAACAAGCTACAGTATCTACAGTTACAGACATAGTTGTACACATGTGGTAGGTTAACTTGTTTATTCATAGTTTCCATTCCACCTGCTCTTCTCCCTCCAATGAAAGTATAGAATGCACTATGCTACAGTACAGTACAAATACTGTACACTGATTCACCAACAGAAGTCAAGCTAAAGACAGACACAGTGGATTCTTCCAGCTTGAAATCTGTGGCTGTCTGGGCTTGAGAATTGTACCGATCTGAAGGACTGCAATGAAAATTCTTACTCAAGAACTGAAGTTACTTTTTTGTCACCAGTTCTTTCATCTAAAAATGGACCTACTCAGGAATTTGTATATCTACAATATGAACAAGATTGTGGAATTAATTAGGTTAAAATAAATCCAAGGTGATGAGAAATACAATTTAAATCAATTTCCCTCAAAAAACTGTTCAGCCTGAAGAAGTAGGACAGCACAGGGTGGAAATGAGCAGTCATTGTCAAGGGAGACTAGAGTGTTGTCAATGCTGGTTACTGTCATGATAAGTAAAAAAAACCCAACCTTATGTGGATGGTCTGTTCATTAATTGTTATTGATTAGGTAAAAGCTCTCTACACATAAACACTTTCTCTTTTGCCAGAGATCCTTGGGAAATTCATATTAGCCACAACCTCCGAGCTGAAAACCCTAATTGAAAATGTGAATACATCAATATTAATACACCAACTGTAAAAAAGAAAAACAAAATAACAAAACTAATCACACACACA
>VYZU01086198.1:36696-47207 GCA_013401355.1 Ceyx cyanopectus | reverse complement strand
CAGTGTAGGGAGGATGGAGCCAGACTCTGCTCAGGGCCATCCAGTGACAGGACAAGAGGCAATGGGAGTCAGTTGGAGCACAAGAGGTTGAGGGGAAACACAAGGAACAACTTTTTCCCAGTGAGGGTGGCAGAGGCTGGCAGGGGCTGCCCAGGAAGGTTGTGGAGTCTCCTGCTCTGGAGACATTCCAGACCCCCTTGGATCTGTTCCTGGGTGCCTTGGTCTAGGTGCCCCTGCTCTGGCAGGGGGGTTGGACTAGATGGTCTTCTAGGTCCCTTCCAACCCCTCACATTCTGTGATTCTGTGATCTTATGATTCTATATGTACAGATCTATAGAAATGTACTTATAACTCATTTTAGAAACAAATGTATGACTCATTTCTGGTTTTCTCCCCTTCGTGTCATTTCTTCTTTATCCATTTTGACAGTCAGCAAGCTATTCTATTCCATTAGTTCTGGAGACAAATCCACAGTCATTTGATGGAAGAAGTTGAGTTACAGATTCCTTCCCTCCATTCTCTCCCCTGGACTATTTCTGCCAGAGAGCTGCTCAGCAGCACAGCTATGTCTGAGGCATCAGGCAGAGAAAAGATTTCCTGTGCAGTCCCAGGGAGTCACACGAGTAAGTCTGAGCCTGTATAATTTTATCTATTTCAGCATAAATAATCGAATAATTTAATTCAATAGCATTTCAGTAACGTAGAATACATTCTCTGTTCCTGTACTTGCCAGGAAAACCTCCATTTAACATCTATAGTTTAAACCATAAGTAAGAAGCCACTCCAAAACCAGGATACTGGAGCTATATCTCTATGTGTTTTCTCCACATTTTATGGAAAATGGAGGGGGAAAAGGGAACATGGGCACTACTTTTTCCAACCCTACCTTCTAGAGAGAGGAAAAACCATCTATCATCTCTTTTCCTGACTGACCTTGAACACCACACCTCATCTATTTTTCTTTCTTTAATACAGTAAAGTGAATTGATGTTCAATACAAACGTGATAAGAGATGTACATTTAAATGGTCTGAATTCTGCAAACACTGTGATCTGCACTTTTTTCAACCTCAAGGCTTCCAATCTGCTCAGGGACTAAAGTGTCTTAGCATCATAGATATGTGAGTAGAAAAGTAGTTTCCTTCATAATTGGAATCTCTGCAGTTCCCACATTAATTGAGATCTCTGGGCTGGTAATGCACTTACAGATAGAAAATAAGTAGGGCATAGCTGAAAAAAACTGTGAAAATTAATGCAGTGTAGTAAAATGGAAGCTTGTGCATACATCTCCTCCCCTGGACTCTGCTCACTTTGAAGTTGTCAAAAGAATTTATTGCTCCTTCCTCTGATCTTGTCATTCTTTCCCTTTGAATTCCCTTTACTACACCAAATGCCATATTTTCTCCTTGCCTTTCAGCCACAGTCCTCCCAACATTCCCTAAATTGCTAGCTAACAACATTGTTCTTATTTTAGTTGCCCATTACTTTTATTATTTCTCCCATACTGTTTTTTGTACCTGGGAAACCATCTTGGTAACAAAATATAACATCACTTTCTTTAATTCTGCAAAATTATTTAAAATATCCTTTAAATTGTAATGTAGTCAGTAAACAGGTGGTGAACAAAAACATTTAGATTTTTGTATTTAATAAAACAAGATAATGTATCTAAGGGGAAAGAGAAATAATATAGTTAAAAACTCCATGCACATTCCCTGTGAAATTCTACTCATGTTTTGAGACTTCATTTCCTCCATGTTAATGGAAGGTAATCAAGATAATGTTTACTTTTTTTTTCACTGATTCTTTTGAAGAGAAGAAACCCATGATTTAATCCTCAGCTTTAAATAGGTATATTTATCATGCAGGAAGTACCCCTCACATACCTTGTGTGCATCTAACTCACCTACCTACACTACACAACAGACTTCATCCTGCAAAACTGAACAGGCTGCTGGCCAAGGATGAAAATAGGACATCATTCTTTTCCTGAGATGCCCATTTGCTTTTTCTTTTTCCTTCCAGCACAGGCAGACCACTTGCTTTTTTTTTAAAACAGAGACAGAAAAAAAAAATTCAAAGTTAATATGACTGGAAAACCATGTTATTTTATTTTTAACCACACAAGTCTATGCTTGATCTACTGCTGTGTTATCTGTCTGCTCTCTAGAAGGTTATTCACTCTTATTGTTAATAATTATAGCCACATGCTGAAGTACAATAAAGACAAGCACTTCAGGCAAAGCCATATGTAAAGCTTATTATTTCAAAGTATTTATCTCAGTATTTCTAAATTTTCATTTGTCATCCTTTATTTTCAAACAGAAAAGAAATATCTGGGAATACTGTCCTTAACAAGAATAATTCTGTTTTATTGATATTTAAGAACAGTTATTTAAGAAAGAAGAAAAAAATACTTTGAGACTTATCTGACTATGCCAATGAATAATTTTTAATGATAAGTATACTCAGCTAACGATAAATATAAAGAACAGATTATTTTTATGTTCTTCCTAAAAATAACAGAAAAAGTTTAATTGCAAAACTGAAATCTTTTCATTTATAAATTGTAACATCTGCCTTACAAAAGGGAGAGTAAATAGCAGAGAAAGAAAGGATAATGTAGAATTAAAAGGAAAACTAGAATTTTATATTAATATGCTGGAAAAATACTGTTATGTTGGCTCCTATTTTTATATTATTTCCATTGAATTCTATGGTAATATTTTAATATCTAATTGCCAAGCCAAGAGGTGAATTGGCTTCTACTTTTTCCTTATTTACCTTATTCCATACTTTTACTTCTGTGGAATAAGCAAAGACTACACCCATTTGGATGAAACAATAACCGTGGGTAAACAGTTTGCAATGTTTATTCAAGGGTTACTTATTTCATCAGGCCAATGTAAAATATATATCAAAAAATTCTCTTTAGGTAGTCTTTTAATTTATATAATGATCAGAGCCATTGTGTAACATTCAGCAACTTTATTCTAGGAAGTAAAAGCAAGTTTTTATATTAATCCTCACTTGCAGAAAATAGTCAAAATCACATCTTTCTAGCAGTATTCTGGTACTAAAATGATCTTGTCACTGAAACTTTTTTATTTCCCCCCGGGATAATTTTTGTTTCAAAAAACCTCTTTTTCTGCTGCATTAGTAAAATTTCAGTCATATTCTCTATTCCCCCTTGAGAGAATCTTTTCTCATATAGACACAGACCTCAACAGATCAATGCTTGCTAGAACAGCAGTGGGAACTCAGTGCAGACTTTGCAGCTTGGTTGCCTCTAAACCTGCAGAAGAAACCCTCAGCCCTGCTGCAGAATGCAGGTGAGGAGAAATTATCTGACTTTGGGGTAGCTGATGAATAAATCTTTGTTTCTGTAGCTACTTCCAAGCCTGTCTGTGAGACTAGCAGGGAAGGGAGCACCCAGCTCACAATAGACTCACCAAAAGTGAAGTGTGAGAACTCAAAAAGTGAAGTCCATTGTTAGTCCATCCTTTTACCAAAAAGGAAGGAATAAGATGCTTATCTCAAAAGCAGCCAATGAGTCAGTGTGCTTCAGCTCAGTATCCCCAAGACGTAGCTGGAGGTATGTGTTGGTTTGGCTGTTTTGTACATTATTCTGCCAGAAAAAAAAAGATATTTCAGGAGAGTTATTATCTGCCTATCCCTGCCTGATAAACAATGGTTATTTTAAACTGTTCTTTACTTCTACTCTCAATGGAGAGCTGCAAAGATGATGAAGGGACTGGAACAACTCTTCTGAGGAAAGGCTGAGAGCCCTGGGGCTGTTTAGACTCAATGATCTCCACAGGTCCCTTCCAACTCCTACCATTCTATCTTTTTTTGTGGCACTCATTCCATTACCAAAACATAAAATATTATCAATCTAAGCAGTTTCCAATTGCTTCCTTGGCTTTAAAACCATGTTTTCAATCTCTGAGTAAAACAAGTGCAAGGTTGTTCATTTACCTCTTGCAACTTGAAAGCTTCCCTAAGATCTATAACTTTATCTGGATGCCAGGCTGCCAGCACTGAGTTCTTTATAATGGAAAATCATAAACACTGTTTTATGTTCATGCCAAGAGCTGAGCTGCATGTGGGTTAGAAGTCAAGAAAAAACCAGATTTTTAAAGGATATGAAAGTACAGAATCACCTTTGATTTGAGAAAATTAGAACATAAGCTTTGTATGATCTGCAATCCACAGTAAGAGTTCAGGCCATGGGGAGAGAGAATAGAAGATATTTATTCCTAGGGAAATTATGCATCAGAAAAAGAAAATACATATTGGGATTACTTTAAGCTTTCTGAGGACCTCAAGCACTGCCTGGAACAGAAGTCAGTTTTCTCAATCATTGTTGATCTCTAAGAAGCCCTGTACAGAGTTAAATAAATGAAAAAGGTCAAATATTTCCATAAACTATATTATTTTTTTTTTCACCATAAGTAAACTGCTGTCTCATTTTTTCTATTCATCAGTAATAAATGAAAACTTCACATTAAACTTTTACACCTTTGAACACCTGCACATACCCAGTGACCACATGAATAAGAAATCAGCTATTCCCACCACGAAGTATAGAAGAATATTTCATTAAAACAGACTATTAATTTGCACATATAAAAGGCAAAATCCATTACAGGACTGATGCTGTGGCCATTTTTTCATACCTTCCCACTCTGGTTGCCAAACTCCTTATTTTTTGATTGACTTCACTGAACCACCACAGTTATTCCCTACTTTATTTAAGGCAATGTGGGATATGCATCTTTGATCATAAGCACCATGGTGGAGGTAACTTATGTGGTTTTCTGGATGTTGTTTTGTCTGAAAAGTATAATATACTTGCTGCTCTACAGATCAACCACATCTATGTGAGCACATAAAAAAAATCTTATCTTTTGCTAGTAATGCCTCTCCCTCAAGTAAAACTGCAATCTTGTATAATCACAGTGACTAATGCAAAATAAAACCTAAACATAACAACCCAAAGCAACCAATTGCTGAAGTTTTTTATTAGCCAGCAGTAAGTGATATTTTGCATTCCTCTCTCTAAATCAGATAAGGCTTAAAATCATTTATAAGAGCACAAAATAGCTGCAAGTTATTTTTAAGGTATGTCAGACTATAGTAAAAATATTTATACATCTACAGTCATCTCCTATAAGAGTTTTCTATTAAAAACTAACAAATAGGATAAGTGCAGAAAGCTCTTTGACTGTCTGTCTGAATAAAGACACAGACAGTCCAACAGGAGTGGTAGAAAGTCAAAGATAATGGTGTGACAGAATAATCAGCACTTACTAGTAACCTTAAATTTGTTCTTAGACACATATTGTTTCTTTGATCAAATTTTCAATGTCTTTTTTTTTTTTTAATCATTTTCATTCATTTTTTCTTATATTTTATGCTAGTGTTATGTCAAGGGCATTCAATATAATAGAGGAGTGAGTCCTCAGAACAGTTCACTAGGTATGCCAAGAACCATAATAAAAAAATTAGTGACATAAGATGCTGTCTAACAAAGAGCACAGGCTGGAAACACCTTCAATATTTGGTGACAGCATAAGCAGGAGGCAGAGGGCTGAGTAATTTCTCCCTGGGAGTGACAAGATACTTCAAAGTTGTGTCTAGATGTCTGTGGATCAACACAGCCTTACATTTATTTCTTAGACAACCTCTAAAGACAAACTCCTCAAAACCACCAATGTGTTATAGAAATGTTACATCATTAATAATGAATTCTAGTTATTGAGGGCATTTTGTTGTTTAGTTTGAAAGAGAAGTGAACACTCATTCAATCTGGATCACAGTTAAAGATGAGCTGAATTATCATCTCTATTAACAGCAGCTAACCCATGGCTGTCAGCAGAATTTATTATTAGCAATTTTTCTCTCTGCTTTGCCCCATCTCTGTCTCTGCCTTTGATTTTCTTACCACTATGAAAGAAAAGGTATCAATTTCTCCTAATCCACATCACCTTTCAGTTCAATTGCAAAAAATTCCATTATCAAAATTATTAGTGTGTTAAAAACAAGTTAAGGAGAGCTAAAAAAAAAAAAACCAAACAAAACAAAACATTTGGATTTCCAAGACAGAGAGTGATAATGGTTGATTTGCACTATATGTTTAGTGTGATCTTGTTAATTTGAGTTTTCTTCCCTGCTCTAATGTTTTGTATCTATGGCAAAACTAAATTTGGAGCATAATGAGAGGCAGAGAAGTGAGAATTGAGAGAATTAGAAGGAAGGGGTTTGCAAAAAGCTCTGATTCAGCACTTTTATACCCTAAGACATGAAAATTCATAGGAAAATTATTTTCACTCCTTCCACAAATCTTCAAGAGAACTTGGAATTTTAAAATGTATATATAATGATTAGGATACATCAAAAGGAAAAAAAAAAAGTTGAAATCTTAACACATTTGGGAAAGAAAACACTATTTTTTATTCTTCTTCATATTCAGCCCATAGTTTTGTCTGGTTTTATTTAAGATGCTAATGACTTTAATCACCAGAATTTAATATATGGGTACCATGAACAGTAGAAGCATATTAGCCTAATTAGAAGTAAGTATATACTGTAAGTTAAAGCTATAATGATTGTACAGTACCAGCCTGAGGCTAAATTTTCTTTTGTTGCACTTGGTGTTCAACAAATGACACTGCTTCCTAAGTAAACTGCCTTTCAATGGACAAACTTATTGTCTAAAGAAGTTGTTTCACAAGTTTGATTATTTTGAAAATTATTTACCTGTCAGATTGCAAGATTTTTTAATTTTAATTAAAATTTAATTTAAAATTTAAAATTTAATTTTCATTAAAAGATTTAAAAAATATGAGAAAGGCCAGGAAGTCAGTAACTTGTTGGAAAACTGAGATGTAGCAAATATTTCAAATATTTTCACTCTGCTCCTATCTATACCAGCCTGTAATATTTACTGTTTCATCTACTAAAACATCTAGATGTGAGACTACCTTTTATGTAATCTCAAACAGGGCAAGATTAATAAATAAATGGTTAAACTCACAGAAACCACACAAAAGTCAATATTTAATTTGGCAAAGGAAGAGAAGATGAAATCCAAAGTGTCATAATTCTGGATTATTTTGGCACAAAAGAGGGATCTCAAATCTGCATTTTCAAGAGTTGTATTCTGAGAAGCAAGATGCTAGAGAAAAATCTGGAAGAAACTTGAGGATATTAAAAAAACAGGGAAATAAAAGATACAGCAGTCTTGTCAATAGCAAAAAATGCATTTTCATGAATCTTTGAATCATGGGGGTTTTTTTCTGTCCATTTCACAGCTCAAGCCAGTAAATCTCTGAGAAAATATCTCAATTGGACCTCACAAAACAGAGGAATAAAGATGGCATTTTTAGTGAATNTTTTTTTTTTTTTAATCATTTTCATTCATTTTTTTTTATATTTTATGCTAGTGTTATGTCAAGGGCATTCAATATAATAGAGGAGTGAGTCCTCAGAACAGTTCACTAGGTATGCCAAGAACCATNCCTCACAAAACAGAGGAATAAAGATGGCATTTTTAGTGAATTTATCTGGACTATGGGGCACCAACACATCCTCATCTTTTATCACAGCAGACCTGAACACCCACCACTCCAAGGGGAGTGACTTTACCTCTTAATTCAGGTAAAATTGAGGTAAGAGTCTTAAATTTTTATACTTACATGAACAGTAAATACTCATATATACTTCCAGTGTACATACTCACTAAGTTAGTGACATGCCTGGAGGAAGTTTCTTCACTAAATAGGTTTGAAATGAGAAATATTTCGTAATAAAAGGAGAAATCATAGGAGGAAAAAAGTGCTTCTCTAGTAGTGGATTAAGAAATCATTTTGCCACAGCTCAGGTATAATAACCTATGGTATTTATCTATCAAACCAGACTTTGATGTCATTTTTTTGGTACAGTTTTCCTATCTTTTGTTTAAAAGTGGATTTCAGCCTTCTATCAGCTTTCATTGCCACAGAAAAAGATTTGATCTGATAGACTGGACTAGAAAGGTGAGGGTNAAACAAAACAAAACATTTGGATTTCCAAGACAGAGAGTGATAATGGTTGATTTGCACTATATGTTTAGTGTGATCTTGTTAATTTGAGTTTTCTTCCCTGCTCTAATGTTTTGTATCTATGGCAAAACTAAATTTGGAGCATAATGAGAGGCAGAGAAGTGAGAATTGAGAGAATTAGAAGGAAGGGGTTTGCAAAAAGCTCTGATTCAGCACTTTTATACCCTAAGACATGAAAATTCATAGGAAAATTATTTTCACTCCTTCCACAAATCTTCAAGAGAACTTGGAATTTTAAAATGTATATATAATGATTAGGATACATCAAAAGGAAAAAAAAAAAAGTTGAAATCTTAACACATTTGGGAAAGAAAACACTATTTTTTATTCTTCTTCATATTCAGCCCATAGTTTTGTCTGGTTTTATTTAAGATGCTAATGACTTTAATCACCAGAATTTAATATATGGGTACCATGAACAGTAGAAGCATATTAGCCTAATTAGAAGTAAGTATATACTGTAAGTTAAAGCTATAATGATTGTACAGTACCAGCCTGAGGCTAAATTTTCTTTTGTTGCACTTGGTGTTCAACAAATGACACTGCTTCCTAAGTAAACTGCCTTTCAATGGACAAACTTATTGTCTAAAGAAGTTGTTTCACAAGTTTGATTATTTTGAAAATTATTTACCTGTCAGATTGCAAGATTTTTTAATTTTAATTAAAATTTAATTTAAAATTTAAAATTTAATTTTCATTAAAAGATTTAAAAAATATGAGAAAGGCCAGGAAGTCAGTAACTTGTTGGAAAACTGAGATGTAGCAAATATTTCAAATATTTTCACTCTGCTCCTATCTATACCAGCCTGTAATATTTACTGTTTCATCTACTAAAACATCTAGATGTGAGACTACCTTTTATGTAATCTCAAACAGGGCAAGATTAATAAATAAATGGTTAAACTCACAGAAACCACACAAAAGTCAATATTTAATTTGGCAAAGGAAGAGAAGATGAAATCCAAAGTGTCATAATTCTGGATTATTTTGGCACAAAAGAGGGATCTCAAATCTGCATTTTCAAGAGTTGTATTCTGAGAAGCAAGATGCTAGAGAAAAATCTGGAAGAAACTTGAGGATATTAAAAAAACAGGGAAATAAAAGATACAGCAGTCTTGTCAATAGCAAAAAATGCATTTTCATGAATCTTTGAATCATGGGGGTTTTTTTCTGTCCATTTCACAGCTCAAGCCAGTAAATCTCTGAGAAAATATCTCAATTGGACCTCACAAAACAGAGGAATAAAGATGGCATTTTTAGTGAATTTATCTGGACTATGGGGCACCAACACATCCTCATCTTTTATCACAGCAGACCTGAACACCCACCACTCCAAGGGGAGTGACTTTACCTCTTAATTCAGGTAAAATTGAGGTAAGAGTCTTAAATTTTTATACTTACATGAACAGTAAATACTCATATATACTTCCAGTGTACATACTCACTAAGTTAGTGACATGCCTGGAGGAAGTTTCTTCACTAAATAGGTTTGAAATGAGAAATATTTCGTAATAAAAGGAGAAATCATAGGAGGAAAAAAGTGCTTCTCTAGTAGNTAATAAAAAAATTAGTGACATAAGATGCTGTCTAACAAAGAGCACAGGCTGGAAACACCTTCAATATTTGGTGACAGCATAAGCAGGAGGCAGAGGGCTGAGTAATTTCTCCCTGGGAGTGACAAGATACTTCAAAGTTGTGTCTAGATGTCTGTGGATCAACACAGCCTTACATTTATTTCTTAGACAACCTCTAAAGACAAACTCCTCAAAACCACCAATGTGTTATAGAAATGTTACATCATTAATAATGAATTCTAGTTATTGAGGGCATTTTGTTGTTTAGTTTGAAAGAGAAGTGAACACTCATTCAATCTGGATCACAGTTAAAGATGAGCTGAATTATCATCTCTATTAACAGCAGCTAACCCATGGCTGTCAGCAGAATTTATTATTAGCAATTTTTCTCTCTGCTTTGCCCCATCTCTGTCTCTGCCTTTGATTTTCTTACCACTATGAAAGAAAAGGTATCAATTTCTCCTAATCCACATCACCTTTCAGTTCAATTGCAAAAAATTCCATTATCAAAATTATTAGTGTGTTAAAAACAAGTTAAGGAGAGCTAAAAAAAAAAAAACCAAACAAAACAAAACATTTGGATTTCCAAGACAGAGAGTGATAATGGTTGATTTGCACTATATGTTTAGTGTGATCTTGTTAATTTGAGTTTTCTTCCCTGCTCTAATGTTTTGTATCTATGGCAAAACTAAATTTGGAGCATAATGAGAGGCAGAGAAGTGAGAATTGAGAGAATTAGAAGGAAGGGGTTTGCAAAAAGCTCTGATTCAGCACTTTTATACCCTAAGACATGAAAATTCATAGGAAAATTATTTTCACTCCTTCCACAAATC
>VYZU01086198.1:6165-30224 GCA_013401355.1 Ceyx cyanopectus | reverse complement strand
CAAACTGTACTTGACATTAACTTACTGGCTGATAAAAACTTCTCATTAAATAGTTTCATATTTGCATCAGTTCCACTGTGTATGTTCTAAGGGGCTTATTGTTGAGTCAAACTTGAAACTTGGCACAAAGCTACAAGCATTTATTTACGAGTCATCTATTGTTGTCCTGGGTTGGGTTTGGGTCAATTATCACAAGCAGCTGCTGGCCCAGGCAGTTGGGAGAGGTTGCAGCTGAGAGGGGTCACAAACAGGATAACCAACTGAGCCAGGCAATGGGATGTTTGATACCATTCTGACATCATGACAGCTTTATACTGGGAGAGCTGGGCCAGCCTAGGGTGCTAGTTCTCAGCTTCCTTTAGTGTGTGGCTTCAGCTTGTGTGTGGAGCAGGGAAAGTGGCATCTTGGGTACAGGTAGAGCCTCCTGGTTTTTTATCACTCATTTTGTATGTTGTATCATTAGTGCTATAATTATTCTTGTAGTTTTCCTGTCTCCATGTTGCCCAGGTTATGCTGCAGGGGCTGTTCACACCCTGCTCCTGACCAGAACAGATTTGACCTGCTCTGTCTCAGACCTGGACTGCTTAAGCCCTTTTTAGTCAACCTGGTGTGGCTCCTGGAGCTGTGCAAGAGAGAAAAAAGGACTGAAGGTATTGAGAATTATTTTTGAATTTAGGTGGCCATAATCCAGGTTAAATGGAATTTGAAAATCATTTAAGATGATAGAAAGGGAGAAATGTCCCCAAATTATCCAGAATTACAGATTTGGGAAGTACTAATGTGCATCAGTAACTGTATTCACTGTCTTTAGGGAACAACAGAATTATGCTTGATTACAGATGCTTTATGGCTATGACTTGTATTCCCATGGTTTTAACAAGTATTTCGATGAAGACCTGAGTTGGAAAAATGAAAAATGATGTGCATTTTTACTGGCTCTCAACTTCTGAGATGGGTCAGATTCCATACTTCAGATAGTTCACATGTAACTCTTAATTTTATCACAAAATTTGCTTGGTTTTGTTTGGTTGCTTTTGGTTTTTTTGGTTGGGTTTTTTTGTGTGTGTGTTTTTTGTTGGTTTGTGTTTTGTTGTTGTTTTCTGTAAAAATGCTAAGTATTATTACCTTCCAGACTAGAAAAATCTTTAAAATTAACTGTTTAGCATCCACTTTCTTTATTCAGTTATGTCATCCTTGCATTTTGGCACTCAAGAAAAAAATAAATTAAAAATTGGTCTCTGTTATTCAATACTTCCTCTTTTATTTTATGGAAGAAAANTATATTATATCCTCATTTTCTTAATGTAAATTCTTATCTTGGGTATATCACTTTCCCAGTAGCTGACAATTTTCAAAGGCATCCCCTGGAGCTAAACACATCTCTGAAAATCATAAAAACTTTGCCAGATTATTTTTTTTCCCTAGCCACTTCTGAAGGCAAAACATCAACCTGACAGGTCTCTACATAGTTCAGCTAATTTTAAATTAGGAATGTAACTCTTTTCTTCAACTCCTAANCATTTACTACTATCAGGTTGCCTTTAATGCATGTAGTTTGATTCCAGTGCTGAGATGGTATGCACATTATAAGGTTATTTTTGGTATGAAAACATACAGGCAATTTCTAGTTTTGTGTTCATTTGATGGAATTTGGGAATTTGTTAAAATACCAGAATTTAGAATAGTGGATCTGTACCTGTGGCTTAATGAAGGGAACTTGGTGCTAATCTGAGTTATTCCATTTTCTCATCTGTCTCTTTGTATTTCCTCTCAGTACACTTTTGGGGTTTTTTTAAAGCTTTCAGTGTTTCAAAACTGAAAATGCCAAGGCTGTTGAGACTATAAAAAGTCTATATTTTTCTTTCTCTCAATAGCAGCTGTTTTTGAACTCACTCATGTAGCTTCTAGGGTAAATAACTCATTCTTTGTTTATGAACCNTCCTGACTTCACAGCAAGAGCTGCGCACCCGTGTTAAGGACAGGATTTGGCCTCCCTGTATAAACACAATTTAATATAAATATGAAAACATTGCTTTCTGTTCCCTTGATTGTTCTAGTGAGACAAAAAAAATCATCAGAAGGTGAATCACTCTTGCAGCTGATACTTGCCAAGACATGAACAAATGGGGATGGCCTGTGAAATAAGAGGCAATGGGAATAAGAGTGAAAACAAAGGAATTGTTCAAAAATAGTAGATGCTATTGCAGAATAATGGAAAATAATTACCAAAACCTATGAATGTTGCATCTGGACTGCTGTCTGCTCTTGTGGGGAAATTCTTATATGTGTTTAAAGTGTCATGCTGGAAATTAATGAAGATAAAATTAAAACACTTGTAATGTAAAATATTACATGCCTTCTCATAGGATCGAGACATACCACTCAAGAGGATTAGCTTATAAAAAGTCAGATAATCCTCACTATTGGAATAAATAGAACTTATAGAAATTCCTGAAGCATGCTTTCCAGAGGCATTTCACTAAAATTAATCTAGAAAAAAAATATTAAAACTCCATTAGACATTATTTTTCAAAAGTTGTTAAAGATCCACCAAAGGCATAGAAAGCATTATTTCCTAACATACCCAAATTTATTTTCTCCTTCAGCAACATTAGATACCTGCTTACAATTCTGCTCATCCCAGCAGTGACAAGAGGAGTGAACAAAGGAGATTTTATGCTACAAGCCCTCTTGTGAAGTTTTCCATAGTAGAAGGTGGAGGTAAGCACACATATCTGCTGTTTGGTGTAGAGGAAGGAGAGTGCAGCATGTGGGAAAGGAGATTTGGCTGCAGTTTTCAACATACTGTCTCTCTGGGATGTCTCACTGGTAACTGGGGTGGAGAGTCACAGCTTGAAAAGGAATGAAGATTCCTGCCTAGAACTGATGGCTTCTCACCTGTTATCCATTACAGCTAAGCGAGTAGGCAGGCTGAGTAGTTTAAAATCCAAGAAGCCCAAAGAGCTCAATAATTAAACAGGAAAACAGCTGCGGAAAGTTATGAGAAAGGCTGAGGAAAATCTTCCTTAAGAGTACAAAAGAACTGATGATAACAGTTACTGTGAGAACAGTGAAGGTGAACCCCAAGAGTAGAGACCAGAAATGGATTGGCCACAGCAGGTGAGTGACACATTGCCTTGTGGTGGCTAAGTCTAAGGAGAATAAATTCTGCATAAGTTTCATTTAATGGGACTTATTAAAGAGTAAATCTCTGGACCAGTGTAAGACAAAATTTAAGATGAAAGAAAAATTGGCTGCTGATTGAGGGATGTAGGCAGGATTAGGTTCTCTTTACTAAAACGAGGGAAGAGAAATGGACAGAACCAAAAGCAGGAGCAATGGAACCATGTCACTGGACAGGAAAAATGAAGAAGTGTAAGGTCAGAACCTAGAACTGGAGACATGGTGAAGTTAAATGGCCATATGCATTTTGGATGCTGATTGTTAAATGGAAACACATGTTCCAATGTCAAAAAAGCTTTTTGTAGTAAGTCACATTCAGGTTTCTTGAAACTAAATTATGTTTTCATTTTACTTTCATTATACTTAATTTTTTTTTATCTCTCTCTTTACATGTACAGTGTTTCATTTTATTTTAGTGTGTTAAACTACTTTCCATTAGGTTAATTATCATTCTTATTGCTATATAACTGTAATTTTGACACATACTTGTAGTATTGACTCTAAATAAAATAGAATTAATTTTGCTGTCTTTACAGGAGATCTGGTAAAAGGGAAAGCTCAGCTTGATTGTGTACAGCTCTGACTTTAACTAAGAGCATCAACACCATCCCATTATCACCTCCACCTTGTGCTTGGGTGTTTCTTGGATCGTGTCTGTGAGTCTGAGTAGACTCTTGACAGTGCTACTGAACCATTTTCAGGAGGGTGTCACCATCTGACTTGGCAATAACAGAATTAGATTTCACTGGAAGATTATGATAGAGACAGACAATATTTTTTTCTACTTAGATACAGTATCTAATCTTTCCACATCATCAAAAATGCACTTAAGGAACAGACCTCTTTACTTTTGCCTCACCCACCACTCCACAATTGGAGTTTTAAGCTGGTAGGCAAGCAAGTCTCATTTCTCTCTTATTTGTGCATGGGAAGCCTATCTAAATTAGTCAGCTGTGAGTCAAACCTCTGATTTCAATTTCTAAACATGCTTATATTACCAGAACAGGTTCAGCTGTTTCTTCTTTCCCTGTAAGAATCCATGCAGTCTATTACACAGACACATTACAAGCAGTAAGATTGACATAACTTAGGTTTTGTCTTTAAAATACAATTGAAATACCAAAAGGCACAAAGTCTCAGTAAAAGTATTTAGCAACTGGATAGAAATAAGATAGGGCACTTGTGAAAAAAACACAGAACATGTTATATTTATTTATTTTTTTTGTCCAATGTCAGCACTATGAACTGGTGACAGGACCCTTTCAAGAAGTAACACGACCTGTTTTCATACCTGACATCCTTGGCCTTTTCACAATTGTGCTACTTTGACCAGGGCAAACCTGAATTGAAATTAAATTTTATTATAGAAGTGGCTTTTGGGGGGGGGGTAGTCTGATATATGCTGCTTTAGAAAACACACCAAATATTTCAAGGTCATCAAGATTAAGCAACACCATTCTCATGACAGAATAATTTTTTTTTCTTCTCATTGTGTTGCTCCTTTCAGCCTTAAATGTCAGCAAGGATGTTGTTGGCACCAAAATGTAGTTGACCATGTGAAATTTTTACATGCTTCAGCTGTGTACTAACTTCCAATCACCTACAAAAGCTCCTTATTACTTTTTATAGTCCAAAAATAAAGCCAAAGAGATTAATAATAATATTAACTATTCTACTATTTTCACATACTAGCTAGCATTGCTTGCTCTCTTGATATCCATATAAGTGAGAGCTCATATAAAAGTCAGTGTCTGTTGAAATCTCATGGGGCTTTTTATGTGGTTGGTGTTTTTGGTGTGTTGCTTGATTGTTCTTTTCCATTTACTTTCTCATCTCTCTGGTTTCAGGAGACAATTAGATATTACTGGGGTAGAATAGCCTTTCACTGAAAGTCCAGGTGAATATTCTTACTTGGGAAATTCAACACTAATGAAGTTAGTATTTGCTATTGCTCTTAATGAAGCCAGAAATCTATAAGCCAGTACAACATTTCTAGTAGAAGCTGCTATTGCTTTCCATTTTTTAATCTACATTTAATTAATATGAAATCTGCACTAATTTAAGCATTTTAGTAATAATATGACTGTTATTATTAACACAATAGCAGCCTTTCAGTTAAGTATCTCAACTTCTCTAAGAACTTGTGGTTTTAATATGAAATCTGCATGTGGGAGAGGAGAGAAGAACTACTCTCATCAGTATATTTGAACAGATGGAGACCTTTAGGATTTGCCTTCTCTAACAGAGGTCTTTTCTGTAGCTTTGACTCTCTAGCCTGTCTATTCCTCAGTAAAACCCTTTTATCCTTCTGCTTTATTGGCAAACACGTAGCTCTTCCCTTTCTCTTTGTCAACCCAGCTCCCTTCATGTTTTCCACCTGTGAGCTTCACCTAAATCCCTTTGACACCAAGCATTTTTTGCTCTTGTAATTGTGTTTCTGCCTTGCATGTCTATTGATGGCATTGACTGTTTCTCCATCTGACAGCATGTGGAAAGCTACCATCATCACATGCCCAGAGAAATGCATTATGAGGCTATCATCCAGCTGCTGCTTCTGGAGAAAGTTTTCTGCAGTGCTCAGCTTCAGGGCAGGTAAGACTGGACTGGGGAAGGGATCTGCAGCAAAAAGGGCAGACAAAAAACTCTTTGGGGGGCTATTTTGAAACCAGGCAAAGCCCTTTGCCAGTGCTGGGGGCTTCCAGTCGGTGGGCGGGCTGCTGAGGGGGCCTGGGCAGAGCGGGCACCATCTGCTGCTGATCAGCCCCCAGGCCTGGAAGAAGCCTCAGGGAGGGTGGCAAAGCTCCCGGCCACAGAGCACAGGCTCCTGTGTGCCTTGGTGGGGGCTGTACAGCAGGGTGCTGAGCCTCTGCCAGTGTACAAGGTGACTTCAGTCCCTCTAAGGGGTCAGTGGTGCTCATCTCAACTCCCCCTCGTGCTGCAAAGTGTCGGTTGCTGTAGAGCTCTGGGGCAGTGTGGCTGGAAAGATCTCTGGTAGAAAAGGACCTGGGGGTTCTAATTGACAAGAGGTTGGAGAGCAGCCAGCAGTGTGCCCAGGTGGACAAGAAAGCCACTGGCATCCTGGCCTGTGTTAGAAACTGTGTGAGCAGCAGAAGTATGGAGGGGATTGTCCCCCTGTACTGGGCACTGCTGAGGCCTCACCTTCAGTGTTGTGTCCAGTTCTGGGCACCTCAATGCAAGAGAGATCTGGAGGGGCTGGAGCCAGTGCAGAGGGGGCAACAGAGCTGGTAAAGGGTCTGGAGAACAAATAGAGATTGAAGGAGCTGGGACTGTTTAGTTGGAGAAAGAGGAGGCTGAGTGGAGACCTCATCACTCTGCAACTACTTGAAAGGACCTTTTAGAGAGGTTGGTGCTGGTCTCTTGTTACAGATAATTAGCAATAGAACAAGAGGGGATGGATTCCAGCTGCACCAGGGGAGGTTTAGACTGGGCATTAGGGAAAAAATTTTCACAGAAAGAATAGCCAGAGACTGGCACAGGCTGCCCAGGGAGGAGGTTGAGTCCCCATCCCTGGGTGTGTTTAAGGGTTGTTTGGATGGTTTTTGAGGGACATGGTTTAGGGGTGAACTTTTGTAGAGTAGGGCTAATGGTCGGACTGCATGATCCCAAGGGTCTTTTCCATCATGAATGGCTCTTAAAGTATGATTATTAAAGTAAGCTCAACACAGTACACCTGGGACAGTGTGCTTAAAAAAACCCTCTGTCACTCCATGTAAAAGTATATAACATAACCATGAGGACCAGTATAACTGTATTAGTGGGGGCTAGTAGAGCTGCCCTGGGAAAGCAGCCATGGAGTGGCTTAAGTGGAACTGAATAATGTTGTGTAAATAGTTAGTGCAGTAGCTGTTCAGATTTGTGACTAATTTTCTATCTTGTCTCATGACCAAAGTAACAGGATTTTTATTTTTTTTTTCAGTAGGATCCTGATTCAGCTGAAATGAATAATAAAACTCAGAGTTCAGTAAGAGAACAGTTCATGCTTATTTTTTCCAATAGTCAGTGGTTTTTATATAAACTTATTATTTTAGCTGAATTCAAAGACTAGGGGCCACCTAAGTTCTTCAGAATAATATTAGTTTTAACAGGCTGTACTTGAGTAGAGGTTTGTGGACCAAATAATTAATTGCATAAATGTGTTAAGAGCAATAAAATAATCACCTTCATTTTGCTGCTTCTGTATTTTTGTTAATGGTCATAATGGCATTAGCTATCAAGAAATATACATGCAAGCAATTCTAGGGAGCAGTTAAGGTTGTTGTTTGTTTGGTTTTTTTTATTTAAATTATCTGAGGTAGAGCTAAAAGTTAAAACTTCACTCTTTTAATGTGAGATATATATTTTTTTTGTAGTTTCATATTGTTTCTTTTTCAGAGATAAAAGTAGTCCCACTCACAGAGCACTTACTCTCTGGACTCTCAGACCAAAAACTGCCACAAGCATTCAATTTATACACATGGGCAAAACAAATCCACTACACAGTCAGCCCAACAGGAGATATCTCAAGGGGCCAGCTAGCCTGCCAGTGAGTGCATCATCCTGCAGCAGATGAACTGCCAGCTTACAAACTGAAGTTGCCCAAGTTGAGCTGCACAGTAGCTCCCAGTACTACCCACAAACACCATACATGCTGAAATCAAAGATGAAGCAGTAAGACTGGGCTGGTTTATATCATTCAAAGTCTGTGTGTTTGTTATTGTTGTCGTTCATCTAGCACTTTGCAAGGTTTTTCTGGTTGTAATACTATTTATTTCAGTACCTGTCAGACTCTGACAAAGTGTCTGTCAAGCTCGGTGTAGTTAATGTACAGTGAACAGAATTCCTTTCTGTGATCATAGACCAGTGGGACCTGACAGTCAACAGCCTAAACAAGAGGAAAATTGTGTTGAGTTGAAAAAAAAAAACCAAAACAAACCTTAAAAAAATACAACTCATCATTTTGGATCTTGGATGTAGATGGAGCTTCTCTTTTCCAGTAATAAAGTGATACAGGATGGCAAAGCTTGGTTGGGCTTTGTAGAATCTGTGTTTTGTGACTGGACAGAGGACCTGTTGCTGAAGAAAATTTCTCATCACAGCTGAAGGACAGTTAATTGTTCTTGTTGCTCAAACAGGAGAGCAGTCCCACCTAAGCAGAAAGTCTCACAAACATGTCAGCCAGTACAAGGAGAGTCTTAACAGTTTTCAGTATTTTGTTTGGGTTTTTTTGTTGTTTTTTTCTCTTGGGCATTAAATGGAAGACAGTGTCAAGTATTGACAAAAAACTAACAGGTGAAAGTAAGCAGAAAGAGCAGATTTATGTCCTGAAGGTGCACTACCTTTTGGTGATATCTAATAAAAGTCACTTATGCAAGTTTCATCTCATCAATCTCCTAGATTAATTAGTCTGAAGATTACAGATACTGATTGTGTGGATGTGGTCAAGTAAAAGAGTAAAATTATTTCTCAAGTAATTCAGGACTGGCAGATATTCTTGGTATGAGTGTGATAGACCTTATCATGGCAGAAAGAAATCTCTAATCCCAGAGCCAAGACAGTCTGTTAGGTACAGAAATGAACTTACCATACTGAAGGACATGGAGGATGACTATTAGAGAAGGACAGCTGATCCCATGGGAAAGAGAAATGAGGCAAAAAGGTAAAAATCTGGAGAGAAATAAAGCTGATAAATGCAGAGAAATTTGGCTACTCTTCAATCCATGTGGATTTAGACCAGTTGATGCTGTTTATAGCATCACTCTGCAGTTATCTTCTTGAATGGTAGCTGCTAACAGGGCTTGAATATAATTTCTCCCATTTTCTCATTTGCCTTTATAGAAATCTAGACTTCATTAGAGATTATGAGAAAGAACAGTGCTAGAAGTACAAAGGAATGCCATCTAGATTTAAGACTATGCATTATGCAAGTGTTAAGAGAAAATATAAGGACTGTCAATAAATCAAATGCAGGAAATTAATTACCAGGAATAGGTAGGACTGGGGTCTTATATTGTGTTGGTGGCAGATGGAATGTATTTGTATTATCTTTCAGGTGCTTTAAGAATAGACAACAAAATTAAGCTAAGACAGACAGTAAAATATGTAAGACTCAGAAGGTGCTTTGTGGAATATCTGCCTACTGGGAGTATGAGATTTAGACTACATGTGGATGGTGCATGCAACTGTGAAAATACCTCTCCTAAATCAATAATAGGTCTAAATGATGTGAAAATCTTTAACAACTCAGAGAGAATGTCAGGAAAAGTAATCATATCCAGGAATGGTGGAATTATTGTAATATAAATTTATTTGTTACTAATGTGCAAAAAAAAACAACTGGTGAGCTATAATTTTATTGACTCAATTATTTTCTTTATATGATACTACTAGACTAATTTTACTATATATTATAATTATACATAAGATAAATTCATGTAAGTGTATTGCAGTGGAGAATGCAGACCGAACTTTTTAAGCTATATTGTCAGAATTTGTTTAAAATCATATTAAAATCAACTACTCTGAGTTGGCTCATGACAAGACCCTGACTCTAAGTTGCTTCTTTGTAGGATGAAAACATGATTTCAAGACTGCAGTGAGACTTCCCTGAAACTCCACTAATTTAGAGAGTCAAAGATGAAAAGGAAGAAAACTGAAGGTTCTAGTGAAGTCTTTATTGCTGTGAGTTGCTCTGTTTCACTTGCCTTTTTATAAAAACTTTAAATGCATTGCTCTTCTCTACATAGTTATTTTTTATTATTTTATTAACTCTTTTATTCTGAAGCTGGTCCTGAGAGAGGAGTTGGTAGGAGTTGGTATTCCTCTTTTGAAGTTCTGTTGTTGTAAAGAAATGAATGAGATTTACTATGGCAAAAATGGTTCTCTGGCCAAGCAGGTAAAGGTGGGAACAATATTGCACTCTGTGACAACATTTGCAGCTTATCTAATGATTCTTGATTATATTTTGTTTCCTACACTGGAAATAAGTTAATTTTAGTGTGCTTATATTTTAAAAAGTTGTGATTTTTAAACTGGTGAATAGCATTATGGTTCTGTGTTTCTTCACAGTTGTAGCCCATGGTGTAAATCTGTGCTACAAACTTGGCCAATCTGTTGTACACAAGACAGATGGACTTTGCTGGCTTTGGACTTGACTGTGGCTTTGCCCCAAGTGAAGAACTGCTGCTTCTCTGCCCCAGACACAGGTTGTAGAATGAAATATTAAGAATTCACAATCTGCTCCCTTACTCTCATGCTAAAGAGAGTACTCATCACCAGGCCAGTACCTCTCTGGCTGTTTCCACCCATTACATATGGGCCAGAACTAAGGACTCAACCCTGTCACTCTGATTTTCTCATTGTGCTGGTTTTGATAAGTAAAGGAGAAAGATGACTAACAATACTGTTTCTCTCTATAAAACTCATGGTAAGAACAAACTAAATTTTTAACCAATTTCTTGATGTTTGAATACATTTGGTACAAAGTGGATTTCATTTATTGCACATAAAACATTAACTTTTTTAAGGTTTCAGAAGAGAGCAGTTTGAAAGCTCTTAAATAATACCTTAGTCACGTTGAATAACCCATAGGGGGCTGTCTGATATTAAAGCCCAGAAACTTGACAGAACTTGACTACTTTTCTGGTGTTGCCACAGTTTTCTTATTTCTTCTTAGGCAAGCTATCTGGTTTTGGTGTCTAGGAAGAATATTAGTGGATTTTTTTTCTCTCTAAACCATCAACCTGTATTTTTCTGGTAGGAATCACATTATTAGATATCTTAACTTCACTGATACAGCCTGGAGGGTTTTTACTTTATGCACTTCTATTTCAGAGATACACTTTTTTTTTTTTTTCCCTGACTATTCCCACAGATATAAGAATTTCTATTTAAATCAAACAGAAAAGTGTATCTAGGCATTTTACAGCCAAGATACAGTCACTCTGTTCCCAGTCCAAGACATGTGCTGTACAAATTCAGGTATTTTAGCATAGCTCCTGTGCCAATAGACCTTCCTTCTCACAGAATCACAGAATGTCAGGGGTTGAAGGGAGCTAGAAGATCATCTAGTGCAACCCCCCTGCCAGAGCAGGGTCACCCAGACCAAGTCACCCAGGAACAGATCCAGGGGGGTCTGGAATGTCTCCAGAGCAGGAGACTCCACAACCTCCCTGGGCAGCCCCTGCCAGGCTCTGCCACCCTCACTGGCAACAAGTTTTTCCTTGTGTTTCCCCTCAACCTCTTGTGCTCCAACTGACTCCCATTGCCTCTTGTCCTGTCACTGGATGGCACTGAGCAGAGTCTGGCTCCATCCTCCCTACACTGCCCTGAACATCTTGACAGACACTGCTGAGCTCCCCCCTCAGTCTCCTCTTCTCCAGGCTAAAGAGCCCCAGCTCTCTCAGCCTCTCCTCAGCAGGGAGATCTCCACTCCCTTCAGCAGCTTGGGGCCCTGCTCTGGACTCTCTCCAGTAAATCTCTGTCTTTTCTGAGTTGGGGTGCCCAAAACTGGACACAGTACTTGAGGTTTGGTCTTCTCTTGGCATACCAAAGAAAGTTCACATCTCTTCAGGTCACAGGTAGGATCACATTCCTGACTGCAAGATACTGATGCTCCAGAGCCTCAGTGGACTAAATGTAGGGACACCATTTCTTTTTTTTTTATGTTTAAAGCAAGGAATCCTACCTCTCCAAGAACAACAGTAGATATGTACTTTGGATTCTAATCTATAGGACAAATCTTTGGCATACTCCTTGGCACAGCTCACCAGTGATAATCAAACCACTAATGGGTTTACCTGATGAAGACATTAAATTCTCCAGAAACATTTTTAGTCTAGAAGCTGTTTTCAGAATGCTGAAGAAAGGACCTTCAAAGATTGGGCCTTGCAATTTTGAGATACAACTTTTTAAAAGTTAAAACATGCAGTTCTGTTATTTCTCCCTTGACACAGCCAATTAAATTCTGAAGAGTGGGAAGAAAAAGACAGTAAGAATTTTTAGTTTGTCAATAGTAGACAAAACATGGTTATATTTGCACTTCAGAATGTGAGGGAAATATATGTAATTTAGAACTAATATTTATCTTTCCAATTGAGAAAGTAATTTTCACCTATAGAATGAGTGACTGCAAGCTGTCCATGGCTGAAATGCAGCACTGGATCCCACAGTAAACAACAAAGTTAATTAATACTGTCTATAAAATTGAACAGCCCTTTCAACTCCAGATGCATTACTACACTCAGAGTAGTCCTACAGCTACATGTGAACTATTAATCACTCAAGAAATAGAAATAAATCCCTTTTTCACTAGTTAGTACTATCTTAAGCAAATAAGTTTTATATTTTTAATCAAGAATAAAACAAAATAAAGCTAATTTATTCTTCATGCTTTTGGCAAAAATCAGGTTTTTTATACCTAAAAACAGATATAGTAAGCCTGTTGCCTGAAAAAAAGAAACTAAGACTCCTACTCCAAAGAGGTTTTAAAATATATTTGAAGTTAGAAAGGACACATTTTGAGGAACAAGAAACCCGTTGGGGAAAATCCATTGAGTTTTAGCTCAGGAGGATGTTTTGGCATGTCACTGAACCAGTGTAAGTACAGACATGCCTTAGGGTTTTATTGTCTTGGAGTTAAATCACAGAGGCAGATGAACACAAACTGGTCCCAAGAGGGTGACAGGTTAGCTGTGGAGGGCAGAGTTGTTGGGGAAGATTGTTCTATGCTGCTTCTTTTTGGTTTGTTTTTGTTGTTTTGGGGTTTTTTTGTTATAGGGGGATAGAGCTGGTGTTTTCTGAGCTCTGAAGAAACAGGCAAAGAATGGATAATGGAAAAGCTGAGAGAGGAACAGAAGTCATGAAGATGAAAATTGCCTGAGAGGACATAAAAATAAGCAAAAATACGAAAAGATAAAGGATATTTAAGGGTTGTCATTCCAGACAGCATTTAAAAGGTTTTTGAGTTAATTAATGGCTGAAATTATTTGCTACAGAAAGAGTTGTTTAGAGCAATATTGTTGGTAGAACAATTACTAGTGGTTTTCAGTTTGTTCAGGAGCCATATGTGTTCTTTCCCAACTGACACATTAAATTACTGCACACTTTAGTGGCACAGTACATCATTAAATCAGAAGCATCTCCTAGTCCTGGCCTGACACCTTGACACAGCATTTTGGAAAGTGCTAAAGACTAATTGAAATATTCTTTGAGGAGATAGAAATCATAGAAGATCATACCTTTTAATACTTTATTTTTCAAGAAACCCATTAAAAGATTGGTGTGTCTCTCCATATTCCCTACAGAGCTAAGAAATTTGGAGGTCACCTATTTTGTTGGAGACTTAGTTGCCATATTTTTAAGTGGTTTGAAAGAATTTTGGGTTTTTTTAACCAGTGAAGTGAAATGAGGATAGTTTATTTTTGGCACTTGAACTATCTAGTTTTTCAGTAGAAAATGATGCATACCAAAATATTCCACTGTAATAAATCTACTAATCAGAAGAGCTATCTAATATTCCAGACCTACAGACAATTCTTTGTACCAGTCATGTATTTAGCTTCATGTATGTAAACAGAGCAGTGGACTGGTCCATTAGTGGTATTAGGCATGTGCATAACTCTTTGCTGATTTGGAGTTTAATCATTTCCCAGTTTTTGTCTTTGAATTGAAGCTTGTTGTCTAGACAGCACAAGTTCAAACAGCTATAGGCTGCCTTAATCTTCTTACATTTCTTCAACAAATGTCTGAAGCAAACATTCTGAGTAAAATGCTAAAAACCTTTCTGGAGACTTTGTACTTCAAAGCAAATCATTAATGTTTTAACACGAAACCAAGGGAAAAAAACAAGTCTCATATCTTCCCTTTTAAAAGATTTGCAAATAAGCTTTAAGTAAGAATTTGCAAATGTGAGTTCTGGGTCCTTCAAATGCTTTCTGTTGATGTGGCCTCATGCATGAAGCATTTTTGTAAATGAGGGCAGAGGGAAGGTGGTTGTAGGAATTTAAAATTATTTGGCACACTGCTGTCTATGGAACTGTGTCCTCAGTGTAACTCCATGAGGTATGACCCTTGGCATCACACCAGCACTGACAGTGCTTTGCTTTGTTTTGAATGCTAATATAGTGCAGGAGTTTTCAAACTGATTTGTTGACTGACACAGGAAAATGAAGCACTATAACCTAGGTAGAGTTTCCTGGATCAAGGTGGTAGGTATTTAAATGTGTGGGGGTTTTTTTTCTAAAAAAAACCCTAAAAAACCAAAAACCAATACAACACAAAAGCAAACACACATCAAAACCTTCTAGATGTGTGGGAAAGATACTGTAAACATATAAAATTGTATTATATTATACCCTTTTTGAGAAACTAAGAATACTTTTCACCATATGGGGCACTACTGCACTCTAGATGTTAAAATTGACATTAAAAAAAATGCAGATAAATCAGAAGATCAGAAGCACAGTTTAGAAGCTGCTATGCAAGAGTCTCTATATTACACTAATACATCAGTTCACCTGGGCCAAACAGCTTCAGATTGTTTTCAAAATAAAGATGTATTCACAAGTTGCTGGATAGAAAAATTTACATATTTCCAATTAAATAAGCTGGACAGCCCAAAGCCTTTTTAGTCCTTTTATGAATCAAGCAAAAGCAGATACACAGAAGTAATTAATTTTGACAAAAAAAAAAACCCCTCCTTTTTCATCTTGTTTTTCTATAATGCATTCCAAATTCTAAACAGCTCAAATACAAAAATGTCAAGTAGTGAGTCTCACTTGAAATACAAAGATGAAGTCTGCCCTGCCTGAAGCAGTTTGGCACTGGATAGCATGATGTGGAAATAGTTTCTAAGAAATATGTTTGGATGTGGTTTCTCATCGTGTGCATGATACATTTTCATAGCCATTTGGAAGGAGTGCTCTGATTCTGACACGTGGGTGCCTTTTTCCTGCTCTTCAGTTGAATGTTTGCAGTTCTGGAACTCTTTCTCCTGAAATATCAGATGTCTACAGGCATTCTTAAAGAAAAAGTAGTTTGGTTTTATGCTTTCCTGCCTCTTCCCTCACTCCCCTTTTAAGAAAGCAGTGCATTCACTCTGAAATGCTGTCTGCAGTTCTCTAGTTCCAGTTCCAAATGAAGAACCTTTGGGGATTTTTCACTGTTTATAATGTTTTTGACATTTTCCCTTTGCATTCAACCACAGAATCTTTTGGTGGGCTTGATGATTGTACATTCAGAGCTGTCACACTGGCATTTTTCTCCTTGTGTGAAGTTTATGTGCTTCTTTGCTAAACACTTTTTAGACTGGATCTGAGGAAGAAGTTGTTTCCCTTGAGGGTGGTGGCTCAGTGGCACAGGCTCCCCAGGGAGGTGGTTGAGGCCCCATCCCTGGAGCTATTGCAGGGGAGGTTGGCCAAGGCTCTGAGCAGCCTGGGCTAGTTGAGGGTGTCCCTGCTCCCTGCAGGGGGCTGCACTAGATGCCCTTTGGAGGTCCCTTCCAGCCCTAAACATTCTATGATTCTAATTTCTCCTGAAATTAGTGCAATCTTTAAAGCATAACTGGGTTATCATGGTTAACAATGACTCAAGAGTACTCCATGAGGTAAATTCAGAATTAACTAGAGAAATGCTCTCTGTGGCAAACTATTTTTTAATAGACTGGTTCTTAACACATAGCAAGCTGCTTTTTTATGTAAATGATGGCACTATTTCTACAAAGTAACCTGTTAAAGAAGCAGAGATCCATAACAGAGGCTAATTAGATACAAGCATTGAGCCCACTTGAAAATCTAATTCCTTATTTGTTTCATTTTTTGCATGCAATTGATACATGGATCACGTAACATTATAATAATAATATAATGGGTTTGTGCATCTGTTCACCTTTCAGAGGTTTTCAGTGAATGAGATATCTTTATTTTAATTAGTTATGTTTCTTTCTTACAGTCAGTTTTAAAACCTTGACACCACTGTCACTTTTTTTCTTCCCTCATGAGTTCATTCATGAGATGAAGAATGTATTTCCATAGAAGATGTTTGCAAAATACAATGCAAGAGCACCCCTCTGGGCAAAAAAAAGGTAACTAAGAGGTGCTAATTCAACCTCTTGATGTCTCCCATTGTTGTCCAGGAGTTTCCACAGTCCTGACTTTTGTTTTATGTTCCTGCAGATGCAGAATTTACAAAATACCAGTTTTTGACAAAAGAAGCAGCTTCTTCCAGAGCTCTGATGTTGCTGTATCTGTCTCCACAGACATCTACCTTGGAAGTTACCTGCATATTGCATGTTCAGGGACACAAAAACTTTATAGTGTTAATTAATTTGTGAAATACCTGTCAATATCCATGAGGAGTATTTCAGTCTCCATCAGAAAGCACTGTCAGGTAAGAAATTGTGGGATGTACCTCTGGGAATTGTTCAGCAGTGAAGTTACTAAACTACTCATATTTATTCAGCAAAGTTTACATTCTCATATAGACTAGTTTCTTGATTGCCCTATTTCTTGATTTCTTCATATTGAAAATGAGTCATGACCTTGCCAGTCATTTACATCCTTGATGTCTTCTCATGATTTAGAGACTTCAAATTGGAGTTGAAGGTTTTCAATGTACATGACAAAGCTGTAGCCTTCAGCAAAAAATTCTGAACTCTGAATTTGTCAAGTAAGAGAAAACAACTTTGACAGATTTGGACCCCCTGACCTTTTGTGGATGAAAATGAGCAAACACTAAACAGTCTGATGTAAAAGGCTATAGAAGGAAACACTTGATAGGTCTCAGTTGTCAGTTGAGCCAACATGCTTCTCAAATGAACAAGAGGAATTACAAAGCTGTTTGCAGACATCTGCAATTTCAGTTTCTAGTTTAAGGACATAGAGCAGTTCTACAGATCATCTTGTGATGGTGCAAGAAAATTTTACAGGAACTTATTAAACAGCAAAAGAACAACCAGTCTGTCCAAGCACATAGGCCCATAACAATCCATCCAGGGTCATGTTCATTATCAAAATGAAAATGAATTCTTCACATAGATGACAAAAATATTTACCCTATCAATATTGTACCTGCTTGATACTAAAAACTAGTTTTTATCATTTCATTAGAGTAAAAAGGCAAAAACTGTAGAATCACAAAATTATGGGGTTTTGTTTTGTTTTCTTTTTTAGATACATAGCTGGTGTTCATATTAATAGGTTTAAATTTGCTATATGGCAATCTAAACTTAAAAAAAACTTTACAGAATTTGCATCTGGCACAAGTACTTTAAGGGCACAACAACTCAGAAAGCCTCTAGTCCTGTGACTGAAGATCACCAGGGAATTTTACCCTCAGGCCCCAAGTCTTGGAAGCAGTAACTTGGGATATGCTCTGGCACGTATCCACCCCAGTTCAGACACATCTAACCCAAACCAAGTAAAAAACATAATAACATCTGACTGTGCTAACTCAACTCATTTAAAAATAACTTAAACTAGGACTGGAGAGTCTGTTTACCATGATTAGCATGGTAAAATAGGGAACACTATGAGAAATGGTCACTAGTTTTGACAGTGGCTTCACAGCAGAGACACTTTAGGATTCACAAACAAAGCTGCCTCTGGCAAAGGCAGTGGCATTAAGATTCAATTAAAAACCTAAAGGAAGGTACCAGTCAATTAATTTAGGCTAAGATGTTGAGGTGAGCATAGATCAAAAAAGTGGTGCAGGAGTGTGGTATATTTATAGTGAGGACTGGTTGTACCATAGCAGCTCTGTGGTGCCAAGTCCTCCTGTTACTGTTACTGAATAAAGTGTGTTGGTGAGGAGGAAATGTATGCAAATATATGAGAAGGGCATCTGTTCAGAATTTTGGCATTTAAACTGAAAGTCTCAGAGACCTCCCAGCAGTACTTGGGCCACACAGAGCTGATGTTTCATATTTACATCACAGGCTGCTTTGCCCTGAGAGTTTTCTGTTTTGTTTTTAATGAAGAGAACAGACAAAGGCAGCACTGTAAGTCAAATTCCCCTGCAGACAATGTAACTAGGCCAGCTGACATGCTGAGGCCTTGCTGAACAGAGACAAGTGCTGCTCATTCCCCCTGCTGACATAAAAGCTGTGTCAAATACCTAGAAGTTTTGTAATGTCTACACAGCCTTAATTTAACTTCTGGGCATACACTGTATATAGATATTTGTGTTTGATGAGACAGAAACTGCAGAAGTCCCAGCTGCTGGAAGACATCCTCTAGTTCATTTGCAATCTGGGGTTATCTTTCCCTGAAATCTCAAAACTTCATGAAATCTGGTATCATTTCATCACCTCATTCTACATACAGACCTCTCCATCCTGCCTGCAAAATATCCAGCACAGGGTCCTAACCCTGAAGCTGTTAGATCCTTTCCAAGGAAAGTAGAAGCAAACAAGGAGAAATGTTTGAGAATTTGAGCAGCTGACAGGCTGCTCTGTGTACACCTGTATGTGTGTGTGTGCATTTCTAGCTCAACTGTTCAGAACTGATTAGTGAATTTTTGTCAGCTACCAGACAGAATTGCTGTTCCAGGACTAAAATTGCTGCTTCAGTCCTGTAAGGAGCAGAATGTGTTGCTGAGACTTAGCAGGGTAAATGTATATAGTACAATGAGGAGTGCACCCCACTGGATTCACTCAAGGTGTTTGCTAAAAAACGTGGACTGGAGAAATAGAAATATGCTTTCTGGTCTCCAAGGTTCTGGTTAAATGCCTAAATGGGATAATTGTGTTTCCACTGTGTTTCCATCACCCTCTTTCAACAAAACACAGTCATTCACAGAGCTCATGGCAACACCTTGCATAGCCTCAGTTGTTTAATAGGTATGAAGGTGAGCAAGAAACTGATTTACAATTGAATTAAGTTTGGAATGAAATATAGTTTAATCTTCAATACTGAACTCTAGTTTTAATGGTCTGGCTTGTGCCAAGCCATGTGATCAGATGTCCTTAGCTGACCCTAACTCTACAAATAGAAGTTTTGCTGCTAGCTGCAGAATTTGGTGTAAATACCCTATTTAAAGCATAAGCTATAAAAGACAGTGAGTATAACCAAAGCAACTGGAAAAAAAAATGTATTTGGTTCTGTGGCAGTGAACTAGAAGTGTGGCATAGAGATTAATCAATGCTAAAATTCCATGTATCTGTTTATATATGATTGCAGTAGAGGATATGCTGTTACCATTCCTGCTAGCAATGAGCAAGGGATCTCAACTGCAAAAGGGAACTATACATTAAATATGTATATAAACTGATTGGAAAGTTTATTCTAAAGGCCCTGTGACAGCACTGTAAATAAAAATAAAATCAGCAGGCTAGATGTATTTTAGAATCTAGAATCTTTTCTGCTGTGCCTTAACAAAGTAACTTTAAACACTGGGGAGTTCTTTGGGCTTTGTGTTTGTGTTTGGTTTTGTTTTTTTCTTTGACTAGAAAAAATAGAATCATAGGATATGTTGTGTCAGAAGTCACCTTTAAACATCTTTTTTTCTGTTTTTCTCCTCTTATTCTTGAAATTTGTTATAGTCTTAACTTCCAGTCTTGGGTGAGGCACTTTTCTGTTTCTTTATTCCCCTTTTTATGCTTCCCTGGGACAGAGTGGGGAGAGTGGCTAATCCTGCTCTATGTTCCATGTGGGATTGTCCTTCAGCCTTAAATGGAGACCTTCAAAATTAGAGTAACAAAGATATTTGTAGCTGTATTAGTGTAATTTAATTTTACAGTAATGGAATTCCTAAAGATTTTTCACTGACAGAGGGCAAGACCTATGTCAACATTAAGCCAGAGATTAAAAAAATACAATGGAGGATAAATGTAGGCTCTGACATTTCTTAGGGTGTTCTAATTCATACCCAATATTCACAGACATCAAAAAGAGCTCCCTTGGAGTAGAACAGGAGGACCTCCACAGAAGCTGTCAGATTTCCATAGCCTACATGAGATTGGACAAACTGACTGTTCAACACCTCTAGCTCTGTGCATATTAAGACTTTTGCCATTGAAACACATTTTATTTCATACACCTCTCTGGTATGCTGACAGAGAAACAGCAGTATTATGGAGAGATCCTTTTCTGGGATTGGCATGGATTATATTTTGCACTAATAGGTGTCTATTATTTTTAAAGAGATAAATTGCTGGAAATCACTCTTAGCAAAACAACTCAGAGCAGAAAAACAATTAGAAAGGTCATTAATTTGATCAGGAAAAGAAAACAACTGAGAATTGGAGGTTTCCCTCTGACAGAATAATCACTGGGGATGTGGGAATTAGAATAATGAGGCACAGGCATGTGAACTACCCTCACTTTCAACAAGTTTGTGATACTTTCCTCCATGGCAGTAGAAAAGCACAGACATAAAATCACTACACTGTTGAGCAGCAATACTGAACAATCAGTTATCAAGAGCACCCTGACAAAGCAGGTTATTATTACCTTAAGGGCAATGCCCAAGGGCTACATAGAGGTTCAGATTTTATTCAGAATACTGATAAGCAACTCTGATCAAAGAGAGCATATAGCTATTTTAGCTTCTAGTGTAAACCTTGGCCTGCACCTCAGAACAAGATTAAATTCAGGAAGATTTACAAAATTAGATTAGGTAACACACTCTCAGGAAGACAAAGTAGTGAAGCAGTAGTAGCACAGAAGAAAATTATGGTGATGCTTGCAGATAAGTAATTAACATCATCCAGCAATGTAACACGATTGCACAGAAAGCAGATTTTATTTTAAAATGTGCTAATAGAGCTGTCAGATGGAAGGCAAGTCTGAAAATGTCAGAGATTAGGACAAAATTCACCTTTTTATAACAACTCTGGCTTTGTTCAGTATTGCAGCTGAAGAAGGAAGCCTTCTGTCCCATGAAAACAACTTTTACCCTCCATTGCAAGGGATAAAACCACCCCACGATATTTTTAAGTTATGGAAAAGTGTACAATCAAAAAAATCTGAAGTTTTCCTAATGGGGAAATGAATACTTTGGCCATGGGAGGTTGACCTTATTTGCAAGGACTGGACAATGTATTTTATTCAAGCAACAGCACTAGTTTCGTGGGAGAAGGCACTTGGTGTAACAAGGACTGTACTATAGCTCACAACAGTCACTTTCCCAGAGGGGGACACAGCAGTGGTGTTTTTAATACCAGATACATCATCATCACAATGCATTAAATGGCTAGTGACAGACTGTTTTGTCAATAGAGAGATTGTTTATAAATAGGACAGCTGGAAGCTGACTGTTACTGAGTCAGGAGTCACAGAAAACTATTTAGCAAGGAAGAATTAGTGTCACTGGCTCTTAATTTAGCCTTTACTCATGAATTTCATCCTAAATTGCCTTAAAAATGGAATTAAAAAATAAAGTCTATTTGCTAATAGGCATCTCATTTCAAGCTGCAAATACTATATCAGACTAACACAACAAGGTTGTAGTTTAGGCACGGTGTGAAAAATAGGCCATGCTACAGAAAGCCTGAAGTTATCTTTAAATACCTTCAGATGACACAGAATGTTAATTGAATGAGTGTTTTGTTGCACATAATTGACAGGGCTCTTTCAACATTATAGAAATAAAGCTTTGGAGAGCCCATGAAATGACCCCCTCTGGAGAACTGACCCAGCTTTTAAGAAATCTCTTTGGGAGTTCTTGAGAATCAGTTGAAAGGGGCCTTTAGGGAATAATTTATCTCCTTGTTAGCCAGTGACAGTGTAAATGTCACAGATGCTGTAGCAGAAATGAACACAGAGTTGTGCTAGCATCTACCAGCCTTCTCTAATAGGAGCTAAGAACCTGGATGAGGATTGTTTCACTTTCCCAGTCATAGGGAGAATTACATTGTTCAGTTGCTGGTCAGAAAATAATCTTAAATCCTGCAGGTAATGACAACCTAACCATCATAACTAGCAGCTCCCTTTCCTACTTCTGCATCAGTTCAGCTGTTCAATAAACACTTAAAGACACTTCTGGGCTATCTGATGTCACTATGTCCACAAATGTGCATGAGCACTATTAAGTATCCAGCTAAGCTGAAGACACTAGGTAAAGTAAGGGGCAGTGATAAATGAATTAAGCCTTGGGGCTCTTCTAACCAGCTGTGAAACGGGCAATTAAATCTAAGAGATTGTTCTTATTCTTCATCAGGACACAGTTTCCATTGTTGAGTTCATTTTACATGCTGTTGGAAAGGAGAAGGTGATTTACTAAACGAATTTAGATTAATTTTCTGACATGCTGTTTGGCCTCTGCATTTAACAGGATTAGGAACCCCAGTGCCTCAGTAGACCTCCCTCATTTTGTGTGTGGTTGCAGGAACTGATGCGGTGAGAAAAAGCTCAGGAACACTTTTGGGACTTAAGGTATGTATAAAAAAAAATATTTAGAATTCCTGTCTAATATCCTCATAGCTGAGTCCACAAAAATGTTTTAGAAGCTGTGCTCATTTCCCAAATATATTTCTACTTCTTCTGTAATGTATGTACGTGGCCTCACATGATAGAAAGGCCCACAAGTTTTAAGGTCAGTTTGTCCCTTAGAAGTATTAATTTCACCATCTCTGGATATGTTTAAGGGGCTTTTGGATGTGGTTTTGAGGGACATGGTTTAGGGGTGAACTTTATAGAGTAGGGCTAATGGTTGGACTTGATGATCCCAAGNAAGGTCAGTTTGTCCCTTAGAAGTATTAATTTCACAATCTCTATAGACATTTGAGTATTCCTTTGATTAAACCAGTGCTTTCTTAGTGATTGTAAGCACCTAGTACAGCTGGAACTACAAGTACCTGATTGAAAATACAGTTCCTGATTAGAGGTGCTCCATAGTTTATGTAACTCCTTAAGTGTACTGGACATGAAAGCCAAGAAAGGTACTTGTGTGGGTTTGTTTGTTGGTTTGTTTTCCAATATATCTTTTAAGGGTCTTAGCTGTCATAGGATATATTTTCTCTAAGGATTCTGAACTGGGTTCCTACAGCTCATTTGACACAATATGCCAAGGAGATGCTGAGTAATCTATGCTCTCTGTAGCAGATTGCACAGCTGAGGCTATTCCCACAGCAGCAAACAAGTATTTGCACTTCACAGTGTTC
Source organism: Ceyx cyanopectus (assembly GCA_013401355.1). Lineage (NCBI taxonomy): Eukaryota > Metazoa > Chordata > Aves > Coraciiformes > Alcedinidae > Ceyx > Ceyx cyanopectus. The sequence goes on along the minus strand of VYZU01086198.1, from coordinate 6,946 downwards.
AGTAAAAACACTTGTAGTGCTGGATATTCTTTTTAAAGCCTCACTTTGTGAAGTGGTTAATAAGCTTGGAAAAACACTGGAACTGTAAAAAGAGTTGCTTCTACATAACTGTGTATTTTGGCTTCTGAAACCATGATATAGTAACTTCACCACTTTTGGTAGCTGAGCTGGATAGATCACATTTGGCATTTGCAATCTTACTTTAATTTATATTTTACATTAGTGAACTGAACAAGCTGTTAGGACTAATATTGTCTTCATCTAGCCTTTATGCACAGGTGAAGTTCAGTGATATAACAGCTCTATTCACTGTAGCTCTGTATTTAAGAGCAGGTAGCTGAAGAATTATAGTAATGCTTTATCTACACCTTAAAATGAGGCAAAGGTGACCATAAAGGTGATAAAAAGGTGACCTTTGACAATCAGTTGCTAAAATCAATCAAATAATTCAGTCACCATATGAATTGTGTGATTATAATGGAGGGATGCCACAGGGACTTGAGGAGCTACAAATAAAGTCTTTCAGCTCTTGCCTTTTCTTTTTAAGTTCACTCCTTTTTGCCTTGTTGCCAGTTGATTCTTAATGTCTGTCTGCAGTGTATAATTCTGTTGTGTTTGGTATATTTACAGCTGCTGTACATGAATGCAAACCAATGCATAATAAAGTGCATTGTTAGAAGAAATTTGGATTTCAAACCTATGCCATCAGTACAGAGATAGCCTTCAAGGTAAATTAGCTTATTCTGTGTTTATTTCTTTATTAATTAGTCAGGCTTGTTCA
>VYZU01086180.1:3776-14612 GCA_013401355.1 Ceyx cyanopectus | reverse complement strand
GCCTTAGTTAAAGATGACAGGACGAGGGGCAATGGCTTCAAGTTGCACCAAGGGAAATTTAGGTTAGATATCAGGAAGAAATTCTTTACAGAGAGGGTGGTTAGGCATTGAAATGGGCTGCCCAGGGAGGCGGTGGATTCCCCATCCCTGGAGGTGTTTAAGAATCGCGTAGACGTCGTGCTGGGGGACATGGTTTAGGGACCCTGCCAGTGTAGGGTTAATGGCTGGAACTGATGATCTTGAAGGTCTCTTCTAGCCAAATCATTCTGTGATTCTGTGATTCATAAGAGAGGACAGAGCCAGGACCTGTCTCACACAGAGGCAGTTATGCTAACAGGGTTTGCAAGCTGAGAGGCTTGCATATGCTCACATGGACAATAATTTCTTATCAACATTGAAAGAATATGTATGAAAACCATGATACATACTGAGTTTCTGTAAGCACAGTTATGTAGGTGGCTGCCACACAGTGTGGTTTGTATTCCTCTGACTAAAACCCTTAATGAAAACAATTACTAGTTTGAGGCATGCAGAGACTGGAAATTACAAGGAAGGTTGAACAAGGTTTTTGCTGATATCACAAAGAAACCCTGAGGAATGTTAAAGCAGGCTTATTCTAGTAATTATTGTGAGTGCATGAGATATTTGTACCGAAACTGAACAACATGGCATTTCTTATATTCATTGATGTAATCCACTTTTAAGATGGCACTATGGAGGAAGATGATCTGTATGCTTTTTTTTCTATCATTTTCTGTTATAAGCATATCTTAGATCAAATATGTGAGGGCAGTGGAAATTTTTTGTTGGTGGTGATTTATTTTACAGGATTGTGTTTATTTGCTTTGCTATGAAAATAAGAGTTTGTTCAATCATCTGATTCACCTTTTGACTTACCTCTGAATGCTCTCTAGTCTTGTGAACAGAAGATTTCTGTGATTTTATTTAACAATTTGCCTATGAGGACAGAGTCTAGCAACTATGTCCTGTATTTAATATTAGTTAAATGTAAATAACCCATTTAACTAACAAGCCTAACTGGAGATTAAATGGCAGAGAAAACTGAGTTCAAGAAAGAGCACTAATAAAAAGGAGGCATGACTATCTGTTAAAGACTGCTTAATAAGAACACAGTAGGAAAAAGAAAACAATATTTCACTCAATATGGCTAGGTGTATAGACAGCAAAATATATAGTCTGGAGACAGAATTCATCAGAACCAGCTTCAGAACAAATAAAGGACACAAAAAGAAGTTAATTATGCCTCAAGGGGGAGTAAAATATCAAGGGTATCAACTTATGCAGAAGGAAGGAAAAAAAATCTGTGTCTGCCTACAATCAATCAGTTCACCTTTAAACATGATACTCTTGAGCTTAGGATGCTATTAAAGGCAAAGGCAACATATTGCTATCTTAGAAGTTCAGCCTTGTGTCTTTGTCCAGTGTTCAGCAGTATCTCTTGAATGCGCAGATGCAGTGGAGTTTTCAGCTGCTCTGTGTGTTATCATCTTGGTCATTCATTCTCTTCAGCCGAAATCTGTTCTGGTTCCTATTGCTCACAGATCTTTTCAAACCATCCAGGTATTGCTGGATATTTTAACACCTGACCCATGCCTGTAATAGTTCCATGGAGCTTTTCTGGTTTACATAAGCCTAAATCTAAAGATGCTGTCTGTGTTCTTATGTAAAAGAGTGCTTAAGTTCAGTTTTGTTAGCTGATGTGCATACATACTTATGTTTCAGTCATACTGAATCAATGAGTAGAATAAAATGTGCTGCCGGTCTTAAACATGAATCTTACAGTGAATATAAGTTTTTTTTCTGAAGAAAAAAACTAGTTTCCCCTATAAAATCACAGAAGGGGCTAATTGTAAGTGCTTGGATCTTTTTTTTCTGCACTAAATTGTTTCAAAAAATGTCTGATTCTGATGGCCACTGAGAAGTAACACTCTGTGTCTGCTAAAAGTTCTGTTTTCTTAGATTACTTTTATTGAAGCTTTTGTGGTATGATTTGGGTTCAGCCTGTGCAGTTTGTTTTAAATTACTGTTAGATTAACATTTTACACATAACTTGCCTCTGTGGAAAAGGAAGTACAACATACTGGCTGAGGGAGAATCACAGATTTATAGAGCAAAGGGAGAACAAGATGTTAATCTAATCTGGCTGTAGCCCTGCCCGGTCTGTAGGTTCTTTTATTTAACTCAGCAGCTTGAGGTTGAGCGCGAGTATATTTTTGGAATGACATCCAGGCTTGATTTAAAGACTTCAAGTACTACTAAGTTTGTCACAGTTGTTGGGAGTTTGTTCCAATGGTCTTTTACCCTTTCTCTGAAAAATCTGTACCTTATTTTTTGGGAGTTCTGTCTTCTGAAAACTGGATTATGGTGTTTGAATTTCTCACCAGGACTGAGAAGCCCTTTATTTTCCCTGAGATACTTCTTGTGATCATTAGTGCACATTTTCATGGTGTCAGAAAAGTGTCTTTATACTCACAAACCAAGTTAGGCAGACATCTCCTACATCCCAGTATTCCCATGCTAAGAGTCTAACATAATAAAAATATACCATCTTAGAGAAGAGTCAATATGACCATGGTGTTTTTTATTACAGTTAGTAAACACTAATTTTACTGAATATAATTCATGGCTAGGGTATTAATACTTGGAAAGAAACGGTATACAGTATATGCTGTAATGGTACTGTAGAAGTCCTAGTTGCTCCAGTATCCCCCAAAATATTATTTTCAGTAGTTTCTTGAATGTGCCAAATATGCTTTGCCAATTTAGTGAGTTCTCAATTACTTATTTTTCTGTAAACACTTAACATGGAGTCATATAGCTGGATGATAAAAAAATGGTATCTTGTACATGAAATTTGCCCTAGGCAAGATCAGTAATTACTGTGAGCCTGTATCACCTTCCTTACACTCTTTACTACTGGGAAGCTGAAATGCAATCAACATGCTATTTCCATAGAGAATGAAAATGATAAAAAGAAGGGTTTTTCAGAAAGCCTGAGAAGTAACCTGTGTGCTTTATAACATGGCTCCCGTAGAAATCAAGTAAGATCAATGGGCATCACGCTGGCAAATGCTGCCTTGATGCATTTGTCTCACTGCTTTGTGAGTAATTTTTGTTCCTGTTTTCTCCTTAGGGCTCTTCCTGCAATGATGCAATGGGTCCGAACTCAGAAACCGGGAGAAAGTGGTGTGAACATTATCACTGCAGATTTTGTAGAACTTGGTGACTTTATCAGCACAGTCATAAAGCTCAACTATGCCCTGGATGAAGGTGAAGATGACACTACTTGATAGTACTATAATATGTGTGTTGCACTATTTGATATAGGAGGGGGGAAAAAAAAGTTGACAATTTTGAAATAATTACCTTGTAAAACACTACTCGTCCTCTAACACACTGAGGTGTTTAGGGCTTTAGTGGGTGGATGTAGGGGAAATGTTTTAATCAGTTACTCATTTTTTACATTTTTGTTTCATGTGAAGAGCAAAACTAAACATGTTTACAGTATTTGATAGAAGGCAGCCATCTACATGTTTTCCATGAGATACCATGTGTGTTGTCTTCTATGGTTATAAACTGTGCCAAGAAATTTGCTGCTTTCAGAGAGCTGGGATGTATATTGCCCTCTGCCTGCCTACAGCAGGAGTCATGATGGTGCGAGCATTACACCAAGAGACTAAGGACAGTATATGTGACTCGAAAATTTTAAGCTGCTACACTTCATCACTTAGGACATTTAATTGATTGTATTTATCAGTGAGATACAGGTTTAAATGCCTTTGTTAAGTAAATCCAAATTCATGCCTCTAACACACATATAATCAGTGGACAGTGAACATGATGTATTATGCACCTTGCATAGAGTACAGACTAAATCCTGCTTGCTTTTCATTTTCCAAATGGGGTTTTACAATGTCTCTGCTCCAGGTTAGTTCAGCAGATGCGTGATGCTGGCTGGCCTCACTCTGTACTGGGAGCTACCAGTGCATATTTTCCATTGTTCTGTTGGAAAAAAGTTAGGCCATTTTGGAGCACCATTTCCTCACAGGATTAGTTTTATTTAAGAGCCTTACCCAACATCCACTGAATTACTATGAAAATTTCCTTTGTTTAGCATGGGCTGGACATAGGATCAGTAAATTATATGTACTGTAAGGTGGGAAGGATTTTGTCCCATAATAGCAATGTGCTTTCTTCAGTTCTAAACCCACACTTAAAAAAATAGGTGCCGTGTAAGCTTCTCTATAAGGCAGCTATGAACACAATTCTCTGCTGTTTATGAAAAAATCAGTGCCAGTTTCATTAGTGAAAAACTGATGTACTAAACAGTGTAGTGATTCAATTTCTATTGTCTATAGACCTTAAATTGTGGGATATAATTCTGCATAACACAAGGTTGGAAGTCTACTGAATGACACTGTTCTAGCAGCAGAACTGGTGATTGTCCTACTTCTAATGAAACACATACAAAACTCAAATATATGGAAAACTTGGTGTTTTAAAATGAGAGCGTTGCCACTGTATGGCACCTAACTGGATAGAATGCAGTCAGTCATATCTCCTGGACCCATCAATGCATAGGCACACAGCTTGGGAAAGCAAAACATGTCATTTCTGCAAAACAATAAATACTTTAATGACTTACAAGCAAGGAGATTGCTTCTTGAAATATTTCAGGGCTTTATAGGATGAGACTAAGGTTGAGTTTCTGTTGATATTACTGGAACTTTTGGTTGAGTGAGAAAAGAAAGTGGCATCATAGGGTCCTTTGCTATTTTCTGTCAGATGGTGAGAAGAGCCAGCTACCATCAGAGTTTAGGGAAAAAAAAAACAAAAGGACTTTTCAAATAGGTGGGTTATAGGATTTTTGTTGCTTTCTTTTAGTTTAGGAAGAAATGGAATAAAATGAACACTTGCTGCTATTTTGTACTGAGAGGGTGCCTTGGAAAAAAGTGTGCATGTGAGTTCTATAAAGAAATATTTAAGTATATGTGTAGTATAAAGATACATTTAATTGTATGTATATGACACAGAGACATCCATGCACACTTGCATAAAGATATTCATGTTTCTGAACAGGAGCATAATAAATACGATTGAAAATAACTGTGCAGCTGCTACGAAGTTATGATGCAGTAGCATTTTTTTCTGTATAGGTTAGGACTGTAAGATTTCTTCTCAGTGAAATCTGTGATCTAAGCCAGTTAGATTTTTTACTGTGTTAAATTTTACCCAAACTGCCTCAAAAATTCACAAAAAGTACAGCCCACCTTTGCATTGAACAAGGATAGGACTCTAGTGCTCTCACCCCCAACTAAGCAAGATATGGGGTGGACTGATGCACTTTGTTTCCAGTTTCCACAGACTCTTCGAGCAAAATTAATGTAACAGACATGAACTGAAACAGGAACAGATAGGGCTTTTAAACCCATGCTGTATGCATGAATCACATAGAAACATGAAAATGTTTGCTTAGTGACTACAGGGTGTGAAATGCTCTTTTCATTTTTCCATTATCTGGATTTGTTTCCTTCCAGACTCTTCTTGTCAACCCTCAGCTGCTAAAATATAGTCAAAAGAGTTAACCTGTCCTTTTAATATTGTAATATGAATACTTGGGTGGGTCAAAAAGTAGGGGTTTTTTTTTGGATTCTGATTGAAATTCTTTTGAATCAAAGAACATCAACAACACCAATTTCCTCCTAAGACCACCCTCCCCCAAACAAATACCAGACACACTGAGCTTTTCACTTTATGCAGAGATGTACTCAAAGCAAATGTTCTATGGTATTTAAGAAGTATGTGTTTGTGTGTGTCTGTATATGTGAATAAATATAGAGCTATCTTGAGCTTGTTAGTATTGTTACAAAATGTTTGCTTAGTGTCAGTTTTATTCTAATTGTGATTTGGGTGCTGGAAAATAAAAGCAAAGCAAAAAAATAATCCTCTGACAAGAAGGATAACAGACGCATCATATAATTTCTTCATTAGCGGGGAAAAAAGAATATTTGCAAAATGTTGCATTTTCAGAAAAAAAAAACCACCACATTTTCATTTAGCTGTTCACCTCCTTTCTGCTGGAGAAGCATAGCACTTTATGTGAAGGACAGGTAAACAAGCTTGCCTTAATTACTAAAACGAAAGTGTGTTGGGGCATACTATCCACATTTTTCTGGTGATTTCAGCTGCAAGGACCCAGAACAATAAGTTCTGATAGGGTGTGTTCCCTGACATTTTTTGGGAGACCTCAACAGAAAAGAATAAGACAGAAAGGACTATGCAGCATAACTGGACCATTCAAAAGCCCAGTTTTGCCACTCATTTGCAGCTAAAACTCTGATTTCAAACAGAAATGTGATTGCAGTGGTGGGTCACATTAGTTGTTCTCACCTCATTTGTTTGGGAGGTTTTTACACCTGTATTATAAGGACAATTATGGCAAATTAGGTAACTATAATCAGCCTATCAGAGGAAAAATACCTGTCTCCAGTATTGATCTTAATAAGCATCTATTTACTCAAACTGTCATATCATTCTCTGCCAAAACATTTTTTATTTCCTGCCCCCTCACTATGTTCATTGTATATGCTTAAAGTAGTGGAGTTTTCATCTGGTTACATGATCCTTTCTTTTCACCCGTTCTTCAAAACTTATGACTGTGCTGCACAACAGAAGCATTATCTCAGCTGGTATAAACACACTTGGCTCCATTTTTGTTTACACCAGCTGAGATGACTTCCTTTGGTACTGATCCAACCTGCAGCAATTTGGACCAAATAGAAGCTGGTCCTGTGGTCGGATTCCTGCCTTTTGTAGAGAGATAAGATCAGAAGAAGTCTGGAGGAACTACTTTTAAAATCAGTGGGTTATTTACATTCCTTTGCTGTTAGTTACATTACTGGTTTTGTAGGTCCTTCCATTACAAACAGTTCTTCTATACATGCACGTGTACATGTAGATGCACATATGTGTGTGAGAGGTAATGTATGACCCTGTATGCTAGGCTGAGTCTTTCTGTCATACTGATACAAATCTAGACCATTTCCACTAACTTCAGAGTAATTATCAAACCTTTACCTTGGCATGACAGGGTGCAGATAATCAGTGTGTAAAGCTGTGTTGCAAAGGCAACTGAAAATTGTGGAGCTTAACTCCATAGTATCAAACAACTGGAGTTCCCTGAAGACACAGCTCCAGTGCTGTTTATCCTGAATATAGTGTATGAAGCACTAGATATTAGCAACTGTGCAAACTATATGGGGATTTAAAGAGTTCAGGTAACACCTTTTTAAACTTCTATACTCCTTTTCTGTGAAGTAAAAGCTAATAGTGCATATGATGTATTTGCCATATCTCATTGGTAACTTCTGTGTTACATGCAGTTAGTGTCTGAATTGTATATGGTTACTCAAAAGTAGAGTTAAAATATGCTGTATAGTATGTGCAATGTATTTATTACAAGTATGTTGGAGTTCAGTGATCTACTTAGTTTTTACTGTGCTGCTGTTTTGTAAGTATGTGTGTATGACAGTATGGAATTGTCTACTATGTCTGATGAAATAATTAATCCTAAAGGAAAAGGACAGTTATGTAACCTGTCTTAATGCATTCATATAATATTGTTTAAATCTCATAATTATCAGTTCTGATAATAACCTATTTGTCCATAGGACTGACTCCCTTGCTTTTTGGCACAAAGGAGTTAAACTTGAAAGTACTTGGAGCTCACATGTATTTGAGGTGGTAAAGACATGGTTTCCAGTGTGAGACAGATCAAATCACTTCTGTGCCCACAGAACTCCTGCTGATGACAGTGGGAATTGTGAACATGTAATTAAATGATCTAAAATTCATCTTCGGGGATACATTCATGATGGGGAGGGTGGCAATACTCATGGCTTTGGGAAGTGCCTGGATGCTATGCAATACTGCTTATGTCCCATGCTAGAACATAGCTGTAAATCATAAGAAGAGCTTTGAACTATGCTCCAGTCTAGGTGGGACTGTAAAAAAACCTTATATAACTTAGGAATCTTTACATTGACCAGGAATATGACCCATCTAACATTCCCACAACGTCTTGCTTTCTCTTCATGGTTTCTGTCAGGGATGCCTCTGCCTGATGCCAAGGATAATTTTGAAAGCCTTACTGAACACAGAGAGGATCCACCTCATGCCTGGCCAGTTGGACAGGAGTATAAAGTGTTTGCCCTACAGTATGCTTTCTGTGAGGTCAGCTTCAGTTCAGATCCAACTGTACAGTGATTTAGGGAAGGCACTTTCCTCCTTCACCTCTGTGCATTGCTCCTTATCTCACCTTCTAAATATGCATCTCTTTAAATGCCAGTTGTGAGCACCAGCTCAAAGTGGGTATTTGTTATCCTTGGTACACCATAGCAACCCGCAATTTCTTACTAGATATTAAGTACAGGTCTAAGAAATGGCAATGTCCTACATCTGATGTCCCAGGATGGTTTATATTCACACTCCCAAGTTATGTATGTGTCCTTTAGATGGACTTTACCTTGCCTGATGAGAATTCAGTTATAATCTTTCTCCCCCAAAATAAAACTTGTCTGAGTTATGTGCTGATATGTATCTCCTAGGATGGAGGCACACTAAAGCCATTTTTTCTGCTTTGAGATAACATGTAGTAATCTTTTCTCTTGAGTCTGGGTCCTACAAAATCTATTTGATTGGGAGAGATTCCTTGAGTAGCTGAAATAAGTTTTCCTGTGAATCTGAGATCCCTAAAGCAGAATTCGAGGTGTATGTGTAATTATTGTTTTCGAAAATAAAAATGTTTTCGAAATATAGGGCAGTTATTAAGCTTTTGCTGCCTTAATCATCAGTAGCTTTAGGATCATATAGGTTATGATTAGAATGTTATTGCTACACTACCAAGTGACACTGTCTTTGTCCAGAAACATTATTTCCAATGGCATTAATGCATTTGATTGACTTGTCTCCATTTTGGTGGGAAGGATGATACTGTAACAATGAGGACATGGAGCTCCCTGTGAGTTATGCCCACAAAGGTTCACAAAGCTGCACCTTCTCTTTTTAGGATCTATTCAATTGTACTTGTTGTGTAAAAAATGCCTACAGTTCTGTATAGCAAATGTGAATTTTTATGACAAGAATGTGTATTTTATGTATAAAAAGAGTAATACAAAATTCAGTTGCTTTGTATCCAGTGAAACATCTAATAAAGCTCTGGTACCTGTATTGTTGGTTTATGGCTTCATTGCTGCATTCAAGACTTTACATGTAGGAGGCTTCTTAAATACAGTTCTGCAATACAGGATGGAGTTGGATGTTGGACCCAGTCTGTGTTATTATGTTGGGGCATATATGGACTTACCTGTGAGGTCATTGTGGTGGGAGGGCTGTTTCTGCCAGGTTACTGTGGGACTCTTGAGTTCCATGGGACACAGTGATGGTTTCATGCTGTCAGGGACGCAGCAGCTACTTCTTCCTCTAGCATGTCTTTCCAGATAAAATTTGCTGCAAGCACTAAATCATAGAATCTTAGAATCATAGAATGTAAGGGGCTGGAAGGGACCTAGACAGATCATCTAGTCCAACACCCCTGCCTGAGCAGGATCACCTAGACCAAGTCACCCAGGAACACATCTAGGCGGTTTTTTAACATCTCCATTGAAGGAGACTCCACAACCTCCCTGCGCAGCCTGTCCAGAGCTCTGTCACCCTCACTGAGAAAAAGTTATTTCTTGTGTTTACCCTAAACTTCTTGTGCTCCAAATTGCTCCCATTGCCTCTTCTCCTGTCATTGGATGACACTGAAAAGAGTCTGGCTCCATCCTCCCTACACTCACCCTTAACATATTTATAGACATTGATGAGGTAAAAAAGTATGTGACCCATCTCTGAAGTCTGTATGAGCCCGTGCTTCTGCTCTTGCCATTGCCTTCCTGGAAGAAGGAGGGAGATGGCAAGCAGGTACTATACCTCTGAAATGTTTGTCTCATTGTTCCCATGTCCTGCAGCTCACATAGGCAGTTGAGGCACAAAGGCACTGATGCAAACTCATCTTGCCAGCAAGTGCTATTGGAGTAAACTAGCTGCTGCCTACAGTCTAGCTCCAGGACATGCAAGCCAGTGTGTGAGTTCCCTCCCTCATGTCCCTGTTGCCTCCTGTGGGGTTTGGGGACCTGTTGCCTGGAGGGAAGTGCAGGCCCCACCAAGAAAGAGCTCTCTGCACCCAGGAGCACAGCTATCAAGGTTGGTCTTTGCAGTGTCCTGCAAAGGGAAAGTGTGGCATGTTAGAAACTAAAGCCTTCCTGCATGGCAATGGTTTGCATTTTAAGATTGATTTTTATTCCTAGTGATGCTGGAAGTGGTGTTTTCCAGGATGGACCTCTTTTGCTCAGATCTTCTACTGAGTCACAGGCAAAACTGACACAAATGCTCTACTCCTGCAACCTTCGTGACGTCTCACTTGGCTCAGTTTGAAGCCAAGGAGGCAGGCACAGGCTGCAGGGTTGCAGAATAAGATTAATGAAGAGTCTGGCTCCATCCTCTCTACACTCACCCTTAACATATTGATAGACATTAATGAGGTCACCCCTCAGTCTCTTCTTCTCCAGGCTAAAGAGCCCCAGCTCTCTCAGCCTCTAGGACTTCCACATTTTAGTGTGGAATTTTACAAATTTACAGATAATTTACAAATAATTGCATTGTAAATTTACTGACTGAAATAAACATAACTTAAACTGTTCTTAATCAGGTTTAATTGTTTCTTTTTTTTTTTTTTTTTTTTTTTTTTTTTTTTTTTATAATATTTTTTTTTTT
>VYZU01086176.1:0-16900 GCA_013401355.1 Ceyx cyanopectus | reverse complement strand
GAAAAATCTCCACAAGGTACCTGGGAAGCTTTAGGATGTGCTGGATCAGCAGGAGAGCAAAACTTCCAGCAAACTGGTAATATCCCCTTTGAAATAACCTCATCAGTTCTAAGGGGACTGGAAATAGGTTTCCATGCAGCACCTGGTCTCTCTGGCAGGACAAGCATCATTCTCCAGCACCAGAAGTTCAATCAATTTAGGATAAAGTTACTGCTCAGCATTGAAGTAAAACCTGGCATAAAAACCTTTTTGGGGTTTGCATGTTCCCTGAACACTGATGTAACCTCATTTTCAGATAGCAAGCAAATTTACTTATTTGTTCAGAGCAAAACTGGTCTGCTGTAAGAGCTCTCCCATCAGCAATATTCTCTCCACCCTAAGGAGTAAGGATGGCACTTTCTGATCTAGAGTGTGTGATGCAAAGCTCAGCTGAGTGACAGGTCTGCTTCTCTAGCTCTCATCTTCAGAAAAAGGGGGAAAGAGAGCAATGGAAAGGGGTCTAAATGGCAGGTGGGTGCCTCCTGGCTTTGGCTGAGGTGCAAATGCTGAGGCTGAGAGGTTTTGGGTCCAAAGAGTCCTCCCCAAACACCTGGTAGAACAGGGGGTAAAGGTTTGTGCAGGTCCATAGGTGGTCGCAGGGCTGGTGGATGCCAGCAGAGGTCAGAGGGGGTCAGTGGTGTGTAAAACAGTCTGAGTCAGCCCAGGAATAGGAAATATTGGGATGCTCCTGGTGAAAGGGTGAAGACCAGGAGCAAGTGGGACTCAGCGCTGTTATCAGCAGCTCGGGAGAAAGCTGAGCAATGCAGCAAGGGTGATATGGGCTCCCTCCTCCCATATGTGTAGGGATCCTCCTGTTCAGACCCGAGGGCAAGTCCCAGGGCAGTTACTCTGCCTGTCCTTGAGTCCTGCTGAAGTGAGACCACTCTGTAACCAGCAGAGCCTTGATGCAGGGGAAGCCCTGATTTCAAGCAAACTCTTGGATGGCCTCCAATACCCTTTGCAGGAGTTGGCAGGGCAAGACAGTGTCTTTGGCCCCATGGGAGCCCTCTTGCAGGGCTGCTGGCATCCCTAAGGGTGCTCTGGGGGTTCCTGGGAGCAGGGGGAACCCTCGTGTCCCTGCCTTGCAGCCCTGCTGGGTTGTTTAGCTACGTGTCTCATGGGCAGCCTAAATAAGGGCCTAGAAAGCAGGCCTCTAGGGAGCTTTGGCCAAGATGCTTGTTGTGGGAGTTGTTCTCAACCTCTCCTTCTCAATGGCATGTCCAGAAAAGTTAAGAGCCAAACAGAGAAAACTTTTAAAAACACATGGCATTTATTTCTGTACATAGCCTAAGCACTTATAACTAGCATCTCAAGGTGTAAAAGCAGACAAGTTCCTTCCCCCAAAACCAGGAGACTCAGTGCTACATTGTCAGGCTCATAATTCGAGGGGAAAAAATGCTCAGTTGTCCTTTTTTTAAAAAAAATTTTTCTTAAGAAGCACATTTTATAATTAAAAAAAAAAAGGGGATTAAAATATTTCAAAGGCACATTCTCATTTGGAAGGACTGAACCAATACAGCTTCCCTGTGAGCCTCCCTCCACTGCTGGAGAGATGTTTGCTGGTTGTGGCTGATAACAGCCCAACTTGGGAGAAGAATGCAAACCCAGAAGAACAATATTTACTAGGAGCTAATTGTAATTTTCACAAATGGTCACCAAAAGAGCCCAAATATCAGCAGAAAAGGGAAGCTGCTGTCTCTCTGTTGCTGGAATGCTGTCTTCCTGGGTGTAGGGTTGAGGCAATCTTATCTCCATCTGCTGCCTTGATTAAAAGAGAAGGGGAACTGCTGTTCAGGAGATAAGAGAGCCCAGAGGCTTCTCCATTAATATGTAAACATTGGATCAAAAAGGAAGACAGAGAGGCTCTAGGCAGAAGCCACATCTAAATAGATGGGTTTTGAGTCTGTGTGCACCAGCAGAAGGCTGGCTTCTGTGAAGGGGATGGGATGGAGGTGTGACCCCACTACTTCACTTTCCCAGTTTGGGTGGAAAAATGTCCACCCTGAAGGGTGTTCACCTGGAGTGACAGCTGTGTAATGTTTGTCCAGGTTCTCTGGGATAGATTCTCAAATCCAGAAAGGACCACATCAGTCTAATGTGATCTCTTGCCCTCCATGGTGACCAGCATCTGTATTTGCTCTAGAGGGTGAACTGAACCAGCAATAGCTCATTTAAAAAAAACCAAATGACAGTGGGCTTTCCAAATACCTTGGCAGCTTGTGCCTATGGTTTGGAACCACCTAATTCCCCAGCAGAGTGTTGCTGGCTTCAGATCTAGCTCTGTGTGCCACCCCTGCTAGAATATTAATCCCTCTGCTTCCAGCCTCTTTGCCCCATGCTGTGAGCCCTGGTAATCTCAAACCACCTTTTTATTCAAGTCTTTGCCATCACTAAAATGCTTGTGCTCTTGTGGTTTCTAATTGCAAGGTGAGTTTTATGACCTCAAATGTGTCTTGCAGCCCTGTCTGCCTTAGAGTGGAAAAACATAGAAAAATTTAAGTGTAGAGACTGGAACAGGATGCAGCCACTGAAGACCAGCTTTAGGAGGGATGTGCAGAGCTGTGATGAGATGCTTTAGTGCCTTGGTGACACCAATATCCCTTCCCTTTTTCTTTAGCCAGTTTCTGCTCAAGTTCTCCCATCTCCTCCCAGTTTGCCCTAGGCAGCTGGTGGGTCTCCAACATTTTATTCCACGTTTTTGAGATCCATCTTCAAGACAATTCTTGTTTCAAGATGAAGATTGAGACTCCTGGTCCATGGTCACTTGCAATTTGCTCCACTTTCCTCTGCTCTGTTTTCACTTTGCCTTCATTTTCCCAATCTTTTTGAAAGTTCACATTCTTCTGCCTTGCTCTGTTTTCTTGTTGTTTTGGTTTGTTTTGTGGGATTTTTTTAAATGTAAATGTGACCCTCACTGAAGTACAAACTGTGTTCATCCCAGGTCTCACCCTTGCTGCCTGATGTGGCACCAGGCACATCCCTGGCAATGGAGTGCAAATTCCACCCCCACACCCCCGGGGAGTAAGAGGATGGCACCACTCTGAGTTGCCTTTTGCATGCAAATAAATGCAAACACCTTCAATTAATCTAGAAAGAACACACAAGAATTGGCAACAGGTTATAAAGCATTTTGTCTGGCTTCTCCAACTTTCTCCCTGAGGCTTATCCTGGGGTCAATGTCTCTGTGGTTGCATCAACAAACCAAAAACCAAAATAAAACCCTCACACCTTCTCTAGAGAGAATTTTTATCGTGTTTCTGGACAATCTGGCAGCCACAAAACTGTGCCTTAAAGGAGGGTCACTCAGTCCCTCTGTGCTGGTGCAGACGTGCTCCCTCCTGACTGCCTTGATGAAAGGTGACAGAACGTTTGGGGCGAAGGGTTTCTTGAGCCCGGAGGAACTAATTTGCAAAATAAGGCTGTTTTTCACAGAGTGGGCTTTCAGCAAGTTCATCTTTTGGGGCGAGGAGAGCAGGTTTGGCTCCTCCACCTCCAGCAAGCTCTGGTTGTCCAGCAGCAGTTCCTCACGTGGCTCCCTGACCTTAGCGCAGCATTGTTCTTATGGAAAGACACTTGTGGAGGAGCTGGGCAGAGCCCTTGGCAGCTCACATGGGGTTTGTGGAGAACTGGGGTGCGTGGCAGGGGAGGGGACGGTCCCAAAGTGCTGGGACACCCCTATTGTTCCAGCGCCAGCAGGCGGTTGCAGGCCTGGGCGTTGGCCTGGTGCAAGGCCAGCTCCCGGCCGGGCATGGTGCTGCTCCTGCCTCTTCCAGCTGAGCTGCTCTGCCTCCCAGCAGACGTGGAAACTGTGAAAATTTCCCTGGGGATAAGGCAACAGCAGGGTGGTCAGGAGGTTCTAGTGGTGATGCTGGGCTTTGTGTTCCTCCCAGACCACTCACTCTGTGCTGACAGTCTAGGTGTGGTGCTTCCACCCATGGACTTCACAATGTCAGAGGCTGGAAGGGAGCTAGAAGATCATCTAGTCCAACCCCCCTGCCAGAGCAGGGGCACCTAGATCAGGTCACCCAAGAACAGATCCAGGTGGGTCTGGAATGTCTTCAGAGCAGGAGACTCCACAACCTCCCTGGGCAGCCCCTTCCAGGCTCTGGCACCCTCACTGAGAACAAGTTTTTCCTTGTGTTGACCCTAAACCTCTTGTGTCTTTCCCCCATTCCTACCTAGTAAGCTTACAACTTACTAATTGTAAGTTATTAGTTATTAATTGTTAATTCTCTCCCTAAGAAGTTCTCCTTTCTCTCAAGCATGTCATATTTCTACAGTATCTGGACACATCCAGAGATTACCTGTATGGGACTTGTTCTTCTCTCAGCTGCAGGCACATGAGCACTGGGTTGCTGGAAAACCTCAGCATGTTGTCGAAGTGGATTGAAGCCTCCGCCTCTGTCTGGCTTCTCAGAGTGGCTTGGAGGAAAGGGGCATCTAGTTCTGCCTGGAAATCAATGGTGAGGCTTCCCCTGTGAGAAAGAAAACACATGGGTCTGGTCACCAAGCAATGGCTCTGAGCTGGGCACAGTGCACTGGCACCAAACAACCCCATAAGCACCTGAATTGTAGGTTTGGTGATGGAAAAGGAGTGTGTAAGCAGTGCACACCACACCCCTACCCACCAGGCCCACCTGGAAGGGCAGAACCCAGCAGGATAAGAGCAGAGTGCTGTGGAGAGCCCATCAAAGGTGAAGCATCCCTCATGCTGGGTGCTGAGCCAGCCAGGCACCCCATATCCCCAGAGACAAGCTGGTTCCCACCCGCTGACCTCGTGTTGATGCTGGTTTTCAGTTCCTGCTCCCAAATGCTCACATCCATGTCAGCTGAAATGTCAAGCCCCAGCCCACCCTGGAGTTTGATGGCCACTTGGAGGCCAGACTGCAGAGGAATGACCTGGAAGATGGAGAAGGCAGATGTTGCTGTGACTGGGCACTGATTTTGGTTCAGTAGCTGATACCAGCAGTTGTGACTTCTGGGACTGCCCATCCCAACCCCACGGTGGAGCTTGCACATGAGGAACTCAAGCCACGTATGTCCCATGGCAGAGACAGCCATCCTGCTGTTCTACCAACCCCAAGAGACATCTGTCAGTGGTACTTTGCTCTTAGATCTGTATCTGCAGTGAGTAGCACACCTAAAATCCACTGTCTTATGCTGAAGGATTCAGTAGGATTTGGTGTGGAGGCAGGCTCCCTCCCCCCCCCCCCCCCCCAGTACCTGGTGATGGTCCATCAGCAGGAGGTTCCCTTTAACCACACTTATAGGCTCTCCACTGCTTAACAGGACTTTGGCCATTAAGTCTGCATATCCCTGGAATAAGACAACTGGCTGTAGCTGAACATCAAAGAAGACAGCAGACATCCCAGCCATGAGCTCTGTCTCCTCTTCACCTTCCAGGTTGTTTTCTCCCATCATTGACTCCATCCCTTGTGCTTCAATAGTCACCTAAACCACAGAAGTGGAGACAGAGCGATGGTAGAATGTCTCTTTTGTACCCCACAACACTACTTGAGCTGCTATTCCTGTCCAACCCTTGGGTAGGCATTCTTTGAAGCAGAACAGTGATGAGGTTGCCTGGATGGGGCATCCAAGCAGCACCATGCAGCAGTGGTGTCACACCCCTGTTTTGAGGGGAGCAGGGGGTTCCTTTCTTCAGAGCAGGTCTGTCTGGCTTCACATTGGTGATGGGGGTGTGTGCATTTTTGTGAGGGCAAGCACTCTAAGGAGGGTGAGGGGACACAGGGCAGGGAAGTGGCACCACTGGGCTGGTGCTGTCACCTGAGCTGCATGAAGCTGCTGGCCATGGCTGAACAGTGAGAAGTCAGAGACACTCTTCCTCAGGAAACCACCCTCCAAAAACAGCAGGTCCAGCCCAAAGGTGGAAAGCAGGTCCTGGGTTACTGAAAGGCAGAATGAAGCCTGTGAGCATCCCCAGAGCATCTCTTTTTTGTGAGTGAGTCACTGAATGGTGGTGAACCATTCAGTGAGAGAGCAACAGCAGGGGATGAAGGCTGATGAGAAAATACAGAGCCTGTGGGAGGGATGTGCAAGGCTGGGATCCTGGGAATTGTCCTCTGATCCTGGTGCCACCAAGCCAGTGCTTGGCAGCATGGGGTGGTTTCTTAAAAGAGCTTGTCCAGACTGATTGCAGGAATTGGGAGATCACTGGGTATTCTCAGAGCAGTATCCTGAGAGCTCCTTAATAATTTGTGAGCCTCCTCAAAAGATTGTACAGCTAGTCCTGTCCCATCTATGATCGGGGTGACAGACCTGCACAGATCTCTTATGTTAGCCATTAAATATCTGAGAAATCTAATTTATACTGAGGTGAAAGCTTCTCTGCACCATCTCTTTCCCTTCTTGCAATTGTCAAAGGATTTAGCATTGCAATTTGTTTCTTCCAGGTGTTGGCTTTTTGCCTCCACCTATCCCCTCCAAGGCCAGACTGAGCTCCTTTGAAGAGGGACAGTAATGAGAGCTGAAGAATGAAGATTTTAGCAGATATTTAGCAAGTGTTGTTGTTACTCTCTGAAGTTTGGTCATTTTGCTCTCAGTTCAAGGATTCTCCTCTTTGAAGAGCTTATTAAAAATACCAAAGGAGTTGGGGAAGGGAGCTAAATATATTCTCAGGAAAAGCACAGAAACTCCCACCTACAATTTATCATCAGTTTCCCCAGCAGCTGAAGGTGTATATAGATCATATAATGGTTTGGGTTGGAAGGTTCCTTAAAGGTTATCTAGTTCTGACCCTCCTGCCATGAGCTGGGACATCTCCCACTACAGCAGGCTGCTGTAAGTCCCCTCCACCCTGGTCTTGATGTGTCCAGTGATGGAGCATCTACAGCTTCCCTGGGTAACCTGTCCCAGGGTCTCACCACCCTCAGAGTGAAGAACTTTATGAAAAAAAAAAATAAAAAATATATATATATATATATATCTCAGGTGATGGCAAGCAGCTGGTCTCAGCTGATGCTGGAGGACATGCTCAGAAGCCTCACACTGAGATCTGTGGGGTGTTTCTGTAAAGCCAAGGCCCCTTGTGAAAGCTGNGTTGGGGAAGGGAGCTAAATATATTCTCAGGAAAAGCACAGAAACTCCCACCTACAATTTATCATCAGTTTCCCCAGCAGCTGAAGGTGTATATAGATCATATAATGGTTTGGGTTGGAAGGTTCCTTAAAGGTTATCTAGTTCTGACCCTCCTGCCATGAGCTGGGACATCTCCCACTACAGCAGGCTGCTGTAAGTCCCCTCCACCCTGGTCTTGATGTGTCCAGTGATGGAGCATCTACAGCTTCCCTGGGTAACCTGTCCCAGGGTCTCACCACCCTCAGAGTGAAGAACTTTATGAAAAAAAAAAATAAAAAATATATATATATATATATATCTCAGGTGATGGCAAGCAGCTGGTCTCAGCTGATGCTGGAGGACATGCTCAGAAGCCTCACACTGAGATCTGTGGGGTGTTTCTGTAAAGCCAAGGCCCCTTGTGAAAGCTGCCTTTCCTCACCAGCCCTGCTTTTAGCTGTTTGAAGGGACCACAGCATGAGTGCCCTCTGGGGTTTACCTGTCAGAGGTCCTGAGAAAGAAGAGGAGATGCCAGCTTTGGAGAAGAAGTTGTAATTATTTATCTGTGGGTCTCTCATGATGTCTTTCATTATCTTCCTGGAAGAGGGAAAGGGTATGTCAGCACCAGAAAAGAAAAACCTGGTTAAAGCTGCACAGAGAAGGAAATACACGTTTCCAAATTATTTCAGTTGCCTGGAGGAGAGTAAAGAGAAAACAAAAAAACAAAACAAAACAAAAAAAAAAGCAATGAGCAGATATGGGCAGCTCTGGAATTTCCCTCTCCTCCAGTTGATTAGGATAAAGCAGATACTGTTGTGTGGCTTTTGCTGAGCTCTGAGAAATGCCAGTGCTTGGTTCGTCCTGTGCAGACAGAAGATTAATGTGGTTACAAATTGTGAGTGAGCCAGAGCGTGGCCTCCAAGGACTCTGCTGAAGCCCACGGGCCTGTGGGCAGCACGAGGAGGGTGCCAGCTTTGGGCTGGCTGGGTGTCAGTGTATTAGCAGCCCTGAGCTTTTTCTTCCCTCCCCTGCAGCTGGGAATTTTAGCAGCCCCAGTTGCGATGGTAGAAACCTCTGAAGCAGCAGCTTCAGAGTGGGGGGAAAATGCAACCTCCCCCTCCAGACCCACCTTGCTGGGTGGTGGGTGGCACGCAGGATGTTCTGCACCTTCAGCAGCAGGAACGTTGCTGTTTCTGTCTCCATCTCAGTGGTGGCCAGCAGGAGGTTGATGGCATCCATGGGTGAGGGCTCGTGGTCCAGGAGGATTTCTGCAGCAGCCAGGCGACAGGTTTGCTCGTAGCTCTTCCTCTTCTGGTGGAAAACCCTCCTCATGGCTTGTTTCACCTGATGGCAGAGGGCAAAGAAAACGGTGCTGTTGGGGTAGTAACACCTGCAACGTGGTGGCCTGGATTTCAGTGAGAAGACCAAGCCCTGGCAGCTTTGCTTCTCACCTTGTCAGAGATGTGCCAAGTGGGGAATCGCTGCAGGGCAGAGATGGCTGCAGTGGTGATGCTGGTGGGACCTTCCTCAGCATGCTCCAGGAGGGTGGGGATGGTTTCAGGACGTGCAGCATTGCCCAGGGCCAGCAGGTAAATGACCACCTCAGACTCCTTCTCTGCACCTCTTAATCCCCTGAGGATGGTTTCCATCCCACGCCTCACCTCCTGCTCGGGGTGGGAGGGGCAGGAGATATTTCGGGTGCTCCTGGAGAAGGTCAAACCAGCCAAGAAGGTTTGCAGAGGACCCACCTGCAGCCCACACAGCTTCTGCTGGCACAGCTTGCTGACCAGAGAGCCCATGGCAAGTATTCCTGCCTCTTGGACCTCAGGGGCCAACTGCTTTCCATCCAGCTTGTCCTGGGGACCGAGAGAAATAGGAGAGGGGGGAGGCAGAGAAGGAGTATGTTTTATCAAATGGCCTCGAGTTGCACCAGGGGAGGTTTAGGTTGGACATCAGGAGAAATGTCTTCCTCAGAAGGGTTGTCCAGGGCTGTCCCAGGCTGCCCAGGGCAGAGTCCCCATCCCTGGAGGGGTTTCAGAGCCATGGAGCTGTGGTGCTGAGGGACATGGTTTAGTGGTGCTATAAACTAGCAGTGCTGGGTTAACTGTTGGACTCGATCTTAAACTCTCTTCCAACCAAAACGATTCTATGATCTCAAAATATTTACCAAAGAAGTATGAATGCTAATTCTTACCTGCCCTGAAGGAGGCATACATGATTTAATTAGATAAAATGCTGATTTTTCACAGTAGCTTTTAATTCAGCTCTTGTTATCTGTAGTGCACTGTCATGGAGCACTTTCTCCTGAACACCTATCCTCTGAGGAGCATCTCCTCCCATTCCAAGTGTCCCATTAAAAGCACATAAAATAATTCCAGAATCAGGATGATCTATTTCTACAGAAGCACATTTGCCTTTGTTTTTCAGGCAAAGATGCTTGCTGTTCCCTCCTGGTTGAAACAGGGTGAGGATCCATTCCAACCTCAGGAGGGAAAGCTCTGTACTTACTAACACCAGGTGGAGAAGCTCTCCTGAAGGCCGGGGAGAGAAAGATGCAGCATAGAGAAACTGCTCCAGAAGGGACTTGGGCTCCTTGCTGAAATCCAGGAATTCTGAGAGAGCTGCCAAGGATGCCACTGACTGTGCAGCCACTGCTGCCTCCACGACAAAGGGGCTGGAGCAAGAAGAGGGAGGTCATCAGTGGCACAGAACACCAACAGAGCTGGATGAGAAACAAGGTACCTTGTGCAGCTCCTTGTCCCCTTGCTTTAAAATTCATTAGACCTTCAGTTCATGGGTTAAGAAATTCCTAGAATGGTTCAGAAGGAATCTTAAAGATCATCTAGTTCCACTCCCCCTGACATGAGCATCTCACTAGACCAGGTTGCTCAAAGGCCCATCCAACCTGGTCACTTCCAGGGATGGGACATCCACAGCTTTGCTGGGAAACCTGGGCCAGTGCCTCACCACACTAAAAGTGAACATTTTCTTCCTTAGATCTAATCCACTTGTCCCTTCCTTAGGTTTTAAACATTTTCCCCTTGCCCCATCACTTAATTCCCTGATGAAGTCCATCCCAGCTTTCCTGTAGGCTCCCTTTAAGGAATCAATAAGGTCTCCCTGGAGCCTTCTCCAGGCTGAACCCCCCCAGCTCTCCCAACCTGGCCTCCCAGCAGAGGGTTCCAACCTTCCCAGCATTGCTGGGGCTCCTCTGGCCCTGCTCCAACATCTCCCTGGCTCTGCTGTGCTGGACCCAGCACTGCAGGGGTCTCCCAAAAGTAGAGCAGAGGGGCAGAACCCCCTCCCTGGACCTGTATTTCTAAGTATTTCACTGCAGAGAAGAGTCCCCAGCACCCACACTGACAAGGGATGGGTGCTACAGCCATGGGTGGATGGTCTGTAAGTATCAGCCTTCCAAGGATATTAGCAGAAAACCTTGCTGGAGCATCTGCTCTGCTCCAAAGCAAAAAGCAGAGCATGTTTGCACCAGCTGGGACAGCTGCCCAGCCCGTGGACCAGCACCAAGCAACCCTATTTTGCCAAGGCCAGGAATGACCCCACGTGCCAGGGCTCCACGTGCACTGAAGGTGAGTTTTGGCAAGACAGCTCCTAGGAGGCTCACAGCATCTCCCCGGGGGCTCTCCTCAGCAGCTGCAGCACATCTCTCTTCTTGGCACTGCGCAGCATCTGGATCAGCCTCTGGAACCTCCACGTGGTCGCCACCCTTGAGGTGTCCATTTTGACTCTCTGGCTCTCAAAAGCTTTCAGGTAGTTTCTGAGCTGTGAAGGTGAGGTTTGTTAGGTAGAATTTGGTCTCTTTTACCCTTATCACAGGTGATAGTTGGGATAATATTTAGGTGTGAGGGACCTGTGGGAGGTGTGCAATGGCCTGCAGGCTGCTCCTGGGGTCTAATCCTGCCTCAGTGATGGTAGCCAGACCCTCCAATGCACCATCATGGTTTAACCCCATATCCTACAGCCTTCTGCTGCCCAGCCCATCCACCCAGCTTGGCAGAGAGCCCCCAGTGAGTTGTGGGGGTGGGTAGAGCCACTGACCGATGGGCAGCGGGTGCAGACCCTCCTGAAGGGCAGGCTGGCCATGCCCAGGGGCTGGTGCTGTCCTGTGCCAGCTATTGCATCCTCGAGGCTCTGCCCAGCCACCTCTGCCACACCAGTCATCAGAGAAGACACCAAGTGGAGCTGCTGCCTGGGGAGGGAGAAGAAGCCATGGGTAAGTGCTTTGCCCCTCCTGAGCTCAGAGGCTGGCTGCAGTTTTGGAGGAGGAAGAGGTGTAGAGTGAAGCAGTGAAAAGGTGCCTGGTGGTCCCTCTGTGCCAGGCCCACCCTGTTGTTCTCACACTTGCACTAGGCTGTGCCAGCCAAGCCCTGAGGAGAGCAGCCAGTGCTTTAAGTCCAGCAGATGTCCCTTCATCCCACACCAGGCTGCCCAGTTCCAGCAGTGGTGTGGGAGCATCGCTCACCTTGAGCTGATTTTGATGCCAGTGGTGGACCTCAGGGCTGGTGACACCACGTGGTGTTCCTCTGCCACCACTGACTGGAGGAGGTTGTCTTTCACCACATACTGGCTTTTGCTGGTGGGCTGCCACTTGACTCCAAAAATCTTGAGAAAAGAAAAGAAAGAAAGGATAAAAAACCAGGGTTTTTTTTCTTTTCTCCTCTCCCCAGGAGATTTGTCTCCTATTAGCAGCAGAAAAACTTTCCAGTCCACTTGCCTGGCTTGAAAAATGTAAGAAAGAAAAATCCAGAGGAACCCAGAGACATCATCACCCTAATCCCCAATTTGATGAGTCTGAGGTATGGAAAACACTTCTGTATATCCACCTTCCCAAGCAGGATTAACTGACAGGTCAGAAGTGATAACAAGGATGGGGACTATATGACCTGGGACATCATAAGGATAAAATTCTTTTCTGTGAGGGTGCCAGAGACTGGCCCAGGCTGCTCAGAGAGGTTGTGGAGTCTCCTTCTCTGGAGAGATTCCAAACCCCCCTGGGCACTGTGATCCTGAGCACCCTGCTGTGGGTGACCCTGCTGGAGCAGAGGGTGTTGGACCAGATGATCTCCAGAGTTTCCTTCCAACCCCTACGCTCTGTGATATTTTCTGCACCCACTCACCTTGAAAGCACTTGCTCCTCTGGAGCTCTGTTGTTGCATCCCCCTTGGGGTAGGGGTCTGAGAGCTAGAGCCCCCACCTGCAGGAAGATTTTGGACACAGCTCTGCTGTGCTTCTCATAGGCTGAACCCACCCCCAGGAGAGCAACGGGCTTGCCTTGTTTACAGAGGAGAATCCAGACTTTGGCTTTGTGCAGCTGAGAAGATCTTTTGTCTTTGTGATGGAATGGTTGGACACGGTGTAGGTGACCTGGCAGCTCCCAGAGACATCCTCCTGAAACACAAGTGTAAGGGTGATTGGCTTTGAGCTTTGAGCCTGATGGCAATGCCCTGTGTAGAGGATGGACACAAAGGCCAAGCTGGTAATAGGAAAACTCATGAAAAATAATAGAATCTGGGCCATGTTTGGGGGTGCTGGGAAGATCCTACTCCATCTGGGCAGGAAATCTGCCTTTTCACCTTCAGGCTAATACCAGCATCAGCTCCTCTGGGCCTGCCTTTTGGGTTTTGAGGTGATTTCATGTTGTTCACAGGTCATTTCAGCATCAGTTTATCCCGAATCTTGCCTCCTCTGCTGGCTGTGCTTTGGGGCCAGCTCTGCTGCTGTGGCATGGCCCCTGGTTCTGCACCTACCTCTCTGGTGGTGCCAGCATGCAGCTGGAGCTGGAGCAGGCTGATGAGGCCTCGCTTCAAGTTTGAGCTCAGGATGCTTTCTGCTCTGTCTCCATAGAAGGCTTTGACCTGGAGAGGGCAAGAGATGGTTTCTGGCTTTGGGATGGCTCTGAGTGGCTTTGTGGGCTCTTTGATGCCTGAAAGGCTTCTCCCCTGCAGCATCCTGGAGACTTTTCACAAGGATTGTATCCTCCAATCCCATGGCTTTGTGGATGCACGCCCACAAAAATGGCCTCATTTTTTCCCCCTCTGTTTTACCAGAGCCTTGGAGGAGTAGGTCAGAAAGGAGCTTATATCCCATAGTCAGGACTGAAGCCCTTGTAACATGGGATGCTGTAGCCCCAGCCAAGCCCACAGCCCCTTTGGAGGATGGGGTTCCATCTAGGGTTGCACTAGGGTTGGACTCTGGGAGACCAAATATTCCTACATTTGCCATCCCGTCCAGGTACTCTGCTCTGAATGCAAAATCAGAGGTGGAGCAGGAGTTTGTATGGGCTTTGTAGTTGGGAAAATGTGGGATGAGGGTAAGAGTGCTCTGCTGAGGGCCTGAGCAAGCCCAGCTGACCTTCCCACTGCTCCAGGAGATGAACACTGGCTGCTGGAGCTCTGCCTGGGCCTCCTGGCTCAGTGCAATCTCTGCAGGGCTGTCCTGGCTCCTCTTCTCTTCTGGCTCCTGCTGGGCTTTCAGGTCAAGTATCTATGAGAGCAGAAGGAAGGAGTGAACCAAACACATCTGCTCTAAAGCTGCTGTGTATTTACCTGCAGGCAACAGCCTGTTGGTCACAGAGGTCATTTTTTGGGGGCTGGAAAGGGAAAGGGGGTAAAGAAAGGTGGTGTCACTGCTCCCAGGAGGAACACCCAGCTGAAATGGCTTCACTACCTCACTCACCTGCACCTGCAGCAGCTCTTCCCCACCTCCATCCCTCCAGAGCTGGTGCAGCTGGACCAAGGCCCTGGCCTGCAGCCAGGCTCCCCGCAGAGATGGTGTGGATGTGTGGTCCACCTGGACATCCAGGGAATACTGGTACTGATACAGGGTCCTGGGCTGGAAAGAAAGAGGCTGCAAATCCCCTAAGGAAAGATGCAAAGGTTTGAAGGCATTGTGGTCGCTGAGCTCTGCAGCCAGCATCCTCCACCCCAGAGAGGACCTGGGCTTGCAGGGATGCTTGCAGCCTGCTCCCTGGCAGGGTTGTTTTCACACCAAGCAGAAGGCACAGCTGATGTGCTTTGGTTGTCAAGGGGAATTGTTTGTGCCCTCCATTTGGGTGTTGCTGGGGTAAGAGCTCATTCCTGCTTTGGCCAGAGTTGGAGGCTCTTCTTGGAGACTTCAGGACTTTTTGGGGCAGTATCAGAGCAACACATTTTAATCCTGAAGTCAAATTTCCACGGGCAGGAGGAATGGTTAGAAGTGTCTTTTGGCATCGTGGGGCAACATCAGCTTTTTTATTCAGGAGAGAAGAGAGGCCATACTCTTCTTATGGTGTGTTTACCATTAGAATTTCTGTTAATTAAATCTCTGACCTTGTGATGGGACCAAAAGTCAGTGGGGCAGCTCCAGAACAAAGCTCCTTGCTTCAGTCTTATAGAACTAGAATTCTTTGGAGTCCTTTCATACACAAATAGGATTGCAGGGAGGGAGGGTTGCCTTTGCCATCACATAGCCAGACTCATCTATTGTCTGAAATTCTCCTGCAAAGCTGGCATGCTTGCTGGGTTTCTGCCGTGTTTTATAGTGACTTTTGCTAGAAATCCACTGGTGGAATTCCAGCTCCTTCCCTGACCCTGGGAGTCAGCCTGAAGGGTTTTGATATTTCTGCACTGCCTGCAGTTTCAAAAGCTCCAGCTCTCCGTTTTTCCTTGCCCCCCACCCCCAGGGAGGACTCCATCAGTCCCCCAAACTTTCCCTGCCTCGGGAGATGCGCAGAGTTTGCAGCTGTGGCGACAACTCTTCCCTCCCCAGCTGAAGAGGGGGGAGATGCTGCGAGCCCCGGGATGAGGAGCCCGCCTGCCGAGGCATCCCAACCCCATCGCATCCCTGGATCCGCAACAACCCCGAGGCTCCTACCTTTCGCTGTGCTCGTGAAGGAAAAGCAAAGCAGGGAAATGCATCCCCAGACCGCCTGTGGAGTCATTGGTGGGCTCTGGGAGAGGGACTGCACACTGCAAGTGGGAAAGATTGGCAGCGTCAGCCCGACTTTCTCCCTATCCCTGCCTTGCACACCCAAGGAAAAGCAAATAATTAAACCTCTGCACCAACCCCCAGCAGCCACGGTGGGTTTGGAAATCAGCTGAGGGAAGGAAAGTCACAAAAAAGAGCTGCCAGGAGCATGGTGGGGTGGAGAAAGCCCCGCGGTGGGAGGGGGATGCTCAGAAAGCTGCTCCCTCCCTGGGTGAACTCTTCCCACCAGAAGGAAAAGGGGGAGAAACGGGGATTTTAAAAAGAAAAGGGGGATGGGGGAAGGGGGAAAACTGCTTCTCCAGTCTCTTAGAGACTGGGATTTGCAGCCCGAGAGGCTCAAGTTGCTTAAAGGGGCAGGCTGGGGGATGGGCAGAGCCTGCCAATGGGCTCCAACACCCCTCAAAACCACAGTGGGGATGGGTTGGGGAGATGGGAGCTTTGCTGGTTGTGCTCCACACAGCCTCTTAGCTCCCTGTTCCACCTTTCTTATTTCCCCCAGGGATGAATTTTCTCATGGTGGAGTTTAAATAGTTCCTAAGGATACTGTAAGTGAGGTGTTGATGTGGCTTAAAGGCCTGTCAAGTCTTTTTGCTGAAAGGAAAGGGTGAGCAGGAGAGAGGAAAACACATCACCCCTTCTGCTACAGAGACAGCAATGTCATCATACAACAAAGTGATCTGCAGATTGCTGTGGGACTGAAACCCAACTGGGCTTTTGAGCCACTGCTGTGACCTGAAAAGCAGGACAAGTTACCTGACATTTACCTGGGGAAAGGTCAGCTATAGGTTTCCCATATGTGGTGTCTACACTTGATCCTCTGGTCTTTAGGGGCTGACATCCCATATTTAGATTGAAGCCTTTTCTCCTCTTTAATATGATCTTTCCTGCTGCTCTGTCAGCTTCTCATTCAACAGTTTCTTTTTGGGTGATGACCATTAGGGTTATCCTTGAGCCAGCTGCTGAAGGGTGTGCCAGCAGCAGCAGGGAGAGTCTGCCTGCATCAGCTTCTCCTCCTGGGATGCATGGACCTGGGGCACTCATGCCAGTGCTCACTGAGAGAGCAAAGCATGCTGAGGGTGGGTGAAGTCCTGCTGACCACAAAATGGGGGAAAATTAACTATTCCAAGAACAAGCTGGCTGTTGAGGGTGGAAATCCCAAAAGGAAGGTCCTAAAGTGTTTGCTGGTTGCAGCTAAACACTGCCTGGGTAGGAAAGGCAAACAGAAAGAGCTTGTGAAAAAAACACCCTGATGATAAGGAGACCTCAAACTGGAGCTGAACTTTGGCAGACTTGGTTGCTGGGTCCTCCCAGGAGCTGGATGGGGGAAGCTGACAGGCTGCAGCCTGCTTTCCCATAGGCAGCTCTGGGCTGCTGTGGGAAGGTGGAGAGGTGAAACCATGTGGTAACCACTTTGCAGAGTTTTCCCAGTGGTCCCAAAGAAGGGAGTTTATTCACTGCCTGTGCTGCTGGGGATGAGCTGCTGAGCTCCCATCTGCATGGGAAGTGTCTCACTGTCATTTCGTGGTCTCCTCTGTGGAGGTCATGAGAGAAGTCACGTGGCTGGGAAGTCACCAGGGATGGTATTTATCTCTATTTATTTATTTTTATAGGTATTTATCTCTAGGTTCCTAAATCAGGTCTCTAGACTTCAACCAACCATCCAGGATCCTTCAGTGGAAAGAGATGTATTTAGAGAGCACCATGTGCTGCTCATCCTGGGCCCTGCCTTTCCTGTGACATGAATTTCCCTCTGATAGTATTTCTTTAACTCCATCAGTGTAGGATGGAGCATCTACAAGTTCCC
>VYZU01086172.1:0-16458 GCA_013401355.1 Ceyx cyanopectus | reverse complement strand
GTCAGGAGGATGGAGCATCAGGCATCACTCTTCTCGTTGATGCCTGATGACAGGACAAGGGGCAATGGGTGGAAACTCAGGGATGGGAAGCTTCATGTAAACATGAGAAAGAATTTTTGCACAGTGAGGGTGATGGAACACTGGAACAAACTGCCCAGGGGGGTTGTTGAGATATTCAAAACCCGCCTGGACATGTTCCTGTGTGATCTGGTCTAGGTGATTTAGCGCTGGCATGGGGGTTGGACTAAAGGACCTTTTGAAGTCCCTTCCAGCCCCTGACATTCTATGATTCTATGAATCTATATATCTTTCAAGAAGGGATGATTGCAGAAGAGTGCAGAAGTGCTCTTCAGAGTTATGCTAAAGAAAACATCACTTGTGGAATGGCAAAAGGAGCACAACAGGTAAAAGAATCCATCCAGTAAAAGTGGAAATGGATGTAATGTATCATCATTTATTTTCTGAAGCAGGCACTGAAGATGGACTGCCTGTTCTAGTACCTATACACCAGCTGAAGGCTAGTTTCTTCTCAGTGCAGTGTATCACTATTCAAGCAGCCACTATAGGCATGAAATTACCTGGAAAATGAATCTACAAAGTCATTCCAATGCTGAGAGCTGCCTAAGAGACTTATTATACTGTAATAATATAAATATGTAAACATTACACACTAGAAGTCTTATTGATCCTTGCTACCAAACATGACATCATTATTAATAAAAATGTAATGAAATAGTTATAAATATGCAAAATAATAGCATATTAACCTAAATAACACCAACAAATTGTATAGCTTAGCATAAAATTGAAAACCACTAACCAAGCACTGTGTGGTTTGTTCATACTAGGAGCAGTCAGGAGTCATGCATAATGCAACAGTGAAACTGCTAACAACAGCCTCGTGAAGATAATTTAAGCTAGAGCTGGACAAACTCCAGGAAATCTGCCTAGAGAGTAAGAGCTAAGATTTTCCTCTCTTTTTAAATGAAAAACCTCTGACTTGTTTGCCTCACTGTCCCAGGTGGGTCTTATTATAAGGTAAAGGAACATTTTAAAAGTTACGGAAGAGATAAACAGGTCATAAATAGACCAAATACATACGCACACACACACATACATATACATATATGTATATAAGACAAAAAGCCAAAACACGTAACCCCTGCCAACAAAACAAAAAGACAGTAATCTACTAGATATGTCCCGACAGCTTAAAAAAAATGAAAAAGAAAAAAAAATAAAGAAAAAAATGAGGAAAAAGAGGGAGTCTGTTGCAAAATGTTATTAATTAAATAAAAAGTATTGCACTGCAGAAAAGAGTCCAAAGGATTCCAGGCAACATAGCGAAGAAAGATTAGACTATAAATTACCAAACCTGTCATCATATTTTACCTCCCTCTAAAAACATAATATATACAACCTATATAAATAACTTCATTATTATAAAAGCATTTCTTGTAATAATTAGGAGGACACATCATTAATGAGAGTGGATAGCATGCTGCAGTTCAAGCAGTAATAATAGGTTTAATGCAGAAATTACTTGTGGAGGTTCTGTTGCTGTAAGTTATGCAAGAGGTCAGACTAGCTCCTCTCTTCTGGCATCAGAGTCTACAAAACTTGGACATTCTAGCTGACAGAGGCTTTTCCTCACTTTTCATCTATTTTTCCTTCTTGCAATGGTATGAGGGAAGAATCATCCCTGAATTCTTAAAAAATAACATTAGTCCTGACAATGTCTGAGTGAGTCAAGGACACAATGGACAGTCTGAGTCCCTGGCCTGGGACAGTGCCTTCAGCAAGGCTGTGCTGTCCCATACCCAGAGATCTCACCAATTCCTGTGATTTAGTAGTAATTGGAATCTCAGCAAATTCTTAAAAAAGTTTCTATTACTTGTTAACTGCTAATTGCCTAATAGCACTTGAAAGGTACATAAGCCTTCCACTGATACTGGGATGAATTTAGAGTTTGTAATGAAGTCCCAAACTATATGAGATTTGGAGGAATTAATAATAAAATAATAAAGATTTAGTGTTAATTAGGATTTTTCTTCTACCACTGCAATCGTCATCCCCTTCCTTGTAATAGGTTTAAGTGTTGATGAACCATCTGGAGAGCAACTGTATGTTCATGATTATTCCCTTAATGCCATGGCTCTGAATTCCTAATATTCAATATTATTTTTATTTTATTCAGTGTTTGCAACTCTCACAATTTTATTGTGTTATTTGGGGTTCATGATACATCCTTAACAACTGAATCTGTAGGTATCAGAGATTTTCTTAATTATTTTTCCAGTCTTTGTCATTCAGGAGGAGGGGACAAAACCAAAACAAAATAACAAACAAACAAAAACCCAAAACACACACCCTAAATTCTCAGAACCCAAAACAAAAAATATTTTAGTAGTCCACAGGAAACTCTGTGGTTTTTTTATCATCAAAGTCAAAACACCTGAAGTTTCAGGATTGTTGGTAACATAGACAATAGATACACTGTTGTTTAACATTAGTCCCAATGTTAAGCTCTAACTTTATATATATACACACACCATGAAAGTGTGAGAAAGGTCAGCTATGGAACGAGACACAGAGATGTGAAAAGACTGAGCCTAAGAAGCTTGCCAGACCAGGAGCAAAGAGAGGCATAAAGATCAAATCTAATACAGAAACCAAAGTCCATCCTAAGAACATGAAGACTTTTGGGGAGTTGTCTTTTTTTTTTTTTTTGACAAAACACCACTTTTCAGTTAGTATATTCATTTCATACTGATATATGAATGACATGAGTACTGATGCTTATCACTATTTGAGCATGGAGATCTTTCAGTTAAATGTTAGTGCTAAATTCTATCACTTTGGCTTCTTCACCATTTGCATTTTTGTGAGTCTTGCACTGAATATAACAGACTGGAGTAGTCTTACAGAAGGAACTAGAAAACTGTATCATAAAAGCAGGAGTGAAGAAGTCCTTATTTATTCTTCTTGAGAAACCAAGAGATATTCAACAAAAGGTTCAGAAATACACTACGAATACATAACATATTTCAAAGTACATACTCTGTGGAACTTCTTGCTAAAGGAGATGACTGGATACCAAGAATAAATTGAGATTGAGGGACAGATTGTGCCTTTCCCCAGCCTATTTGAACATGAAAATTGGCATTGAACTGCTGGTCATACTTGGGCTCCTAAAATCTGTCATGCTGAAGACCCCTAGTACCCTTACCCCCAGGACATATGTCAGCTCAGGCTGTCACCCACCAGTTTCATTCAAAGGATGGACTTGAGTTTGTCTTCAGGAAGCTGTGGAGAAAATCCACACAGAGGATTTTGGAAGGAATAGAAGCAAATACACATAAGGTCAAAAGGTGGTAAGGAGTCAGGAAGGAACTTGTAGAGAAGAAGGTATTTTTGTTTCACTGACTTTTTAAGCTACTCTGGGTAACTAGAGCAGATGGACCATGCATCTGACCTGAGACTGACATCCCTATGTTTCTAAATGCTAAAGTGACATTTGAAAGAAAAACATGTTACATTTCCTCTATGAAATTATTCAATTTATTAGCTTTTAGGCTCCAGTGTCCTTCTAAGTGACAAGTATGAATATAATACAAAAGCATGGCATGCATTTCTCTGTGAGTTGACATTATACCTGGAAGATCACTCTATCAAGATGTAAGGGTTCAGTGTTTGCAGATGGGTACCAAGATGACTTCACCTTTTCTCCATCAACCTTTCCACATAACATATCACAGGTATTCATCATGATTACCACATCTAAGACAGGGATTGCAACACTTTCAACAGTAAGTTTAGTAGAAATGCTCATTTCCTCTAAATCACAGGCAATTGCCAAGGAACACAGCACTGTAAAATGGTGAGTTTTTACCTTGCATAGAACAGAGATGGTACATATTATCATGCTACTGGAATTTTTATATCATGAAAACTAAGCTGAAAAGGATTAAAATTTTACCCTTATTGTCACAGCCAATAATGCCCATAAGATAACCATATACATACACACATATGAGTGCATGTGTATATGTGAGTATATATATATATATATGTATAAGCTCATGACTGTGATTGTCTTCTGTGCTTTTAAAAAGAGCATATCCTTGAGAAGGCAAAAAAGATTTCATTATAGCAAGGTCTTCAGCATTAGACAGTGAAGCATTGTGATATTTTGAAGCCCTTTCAATGATGGAAGAAAACATACATTAATAGATTATTCTGTGCCATAGAGTTTATCTTATTGGATTTCAGGGTATAAAAGAAACATTTTTGCAATAAGCACAGATCTACTTCAGCATCAGTGAACATGGACACTGCAGATAGTTAAGGCTAAGTCTTGCTATTGTTTTCATCAGGAGTTGCAGTAATATCTCTTAGACACATTAAATCCTGCATTTTAAACACAGTCTAGTTCATCAAGGCTTACCTATGTACAGTGGAGGTAGTGGATAATGAAACATCTGAGCAAAGAACTTACTCCAAGTGACAAAAAATTGTTTCTTGTATATTTCCTTAATTCATTTGTTATTGAGGGAATGTATATGGACTGTGCATTTCACTTGGAGACATCATGGCATTTGATTTATTTTTTTTTTCCCACAAAAATGTCTTATGAAATCTGTCAAGATGAAGTTGGGCAAAATGTAGACCACCACTTGGGATGAAGCATTTACTTTATTTCTGCACTGAAAATTGTAAAGCCACTCTTTAAAGGAGAAGAATAAAAATAGTACTAGCAACACTACACATGGCAAGTGTGCATTTTAAATACAGTGCAAAACCTTTCAAGCCTCTTGCAAAAACAACATTGCTGCAAACAGACAGTCATTAGTACTGTAACTATGGTTTGTACACTAAAATGTACTCTAACCACATGGGGTTTCCTTTTAGCAGAAAAGGAATATTAATGTTTTTTTACAGTCTTTGAACCTAGCAAGGATCAAGAGAGATGATCCCTAGAGCAGCAGGATCTGATGCAATGGGTACCAAGAAAGAAAGGGTCAACATGTTTTCTATTAATGGCTTTTGGAATGTGGTAAAAAGAATAAAAAAAAAAAAAGGAAGAACAAGCTCCTTCCTCCACCTCTGCTATTGCAGAGGGAAGAGAGAGAGGTCTGTCTGGTGGTTTTCCCTCTACCACAAAAGAGTCTTTTAAAGACTGACAATTAAAGCCCAATCAAGACTGCATCAGCATTGCTAATAACTGATGTCCAGAGGGATGTTCTCTCAACTGTGAACTTGCCTCTGTATCTTTGCTTTGCTCCTCTACTCTACCTCTGAGAAAAGCAGCTGGCACTTGTCCCCACAATGCCTGTAGTAAATCAGGACTTAAGCAGACCCTCCATGGTTCCACAGAGACAGACAGGCTTTTGTTCTTCAGTCTGTCTACTAAGGATCAGTAAAAGCTGGCACAGTGAAAAGTTCAAGTATGCTCATCAAGAATTCTGTTAGTTTTACCAGTGGTATTCACTAAACTTTACCCTTAGTATACTTTATCAGCTTGATGCAGACCCTCTTTGGAAAACTAGCAACCTTCTTGCCCTCTCCCAGATTACTTCCCCCTCTTGCCCCCATGCCTTCTTGGGCTTCCCCACTCCCATTCCCCATGACTTCTAACTCTCAAGCTGCCTCTAGCACTGCTCTTCATGTAAGCCTGCACTGAAATTCCTTACTGTCTAGTAATCTCAAAGACACTGCACTACATGTTTCTAATGAACTGGTACAGAGTGTTAAGGTCAAAGGCACATTGTAAAGTAACATGATTGGTTTTATTCCTTTGTTTATATCCTAAAAAAAATGTGGAAATTAACTTTCAGCTCATTTCTCTCCTGCCTTTTTCAAGCCTGCTTTGCAATATTTCTAGAGGGCTCGTGAACACCTTACAGGCACCTGAGGTCTTGAGATCCAATAGACTTAACACTGCTGCAACTTTTGGCACACAATTTACTGCTGCTTAGAAAGCCAGATGTATACAGCCTTACACTTACCTTTCCCACTGTCTTCACAAGCCAGATTTGATGCATGGCCCATGTGCAAGCTCTGCTGCTGCATGAGGATGAGACTGCTCCAAAAAATGTGCAAAGGCGCAGCAGTAGTAATGCTGTTCCTCAGAGAGGATGAGCTAGAAATCATAAAATCATAGAATCAGTTCAGTTGGAAAAGACCTTTAATATTATTGAGTCCAACCATTAAACAAACACTGCCCAAACCCACCACTAAACCATGTCCCTATGCACCTCATCCACATGTCTTTTAAATGCTTCCAAGGGATGATGACTCCGTCACCTCCCTGGGCAGCCTGTACCACAACAACCCTTTCACTGAATAAATTCTTCCTCATGTCCAATCTAAAAGGAGTTGAGGACAGGCACAGCACAGGCAATGCTATTCCTGCCAGGGCACACTCCTGCATGGCCTGAGCACCTGGGGATAGCAACCAGGATGAGTGACCATGGATTGGGCAGAACTAGCACGCCTGAGCCACAGGTAGGACTAGGGGAGACACTGTGCTGGCAGGTCAGGTCCATCAGCCAGGATGGTGGTGTCCTCAGGGCCATGACAAAGTGGTTTGGTCCTCTCTATTTTCAGTCCCTTCCCTGCCTGCAGAATAAAATTGTCTTTCACCAGCTTTCCTTTGTGCCAGTTGAGCCATACTGGCCACTCACAGCAACTCCGACCTGTTCCAATTTTCACTTACTCTCTGAATCATGAAGGCAGCCACATGAACTTATCTACATGTCTAGACTGAAATTAGTCACAAGTATATGCTTTATTCACCTCATTGCTTCTGCCTACCAACAAGGGTTTGCTTACAGGTAGTTGAACCACATATGCAAACCCTATGATGCCATTGGCAAACCAGGAGGGGGCAAACTCACTCTCTCATGTCTTTATGCTTCAGAAAGTCTGCAAGACAAAAGTAAAGCCATCCAGAGCTAAATACGTTCACCTTCCAAGCCCCAGACTCCTGAAAAGATATTTGTGTCCCTTTATGAAGCAGCCTTAGTGGCTAGTAGGTTGTTATGCTATTGATATAGGTCATGTGATAGATTAGCCATTTACCTCAGTATAGAAACCCACCGCACCACAGATGCACAGTGAGTATATCATCATTCCTGTAGTAATACATTAGCATTCCCCTTTAAGCAGTAGTGTTGTGTTATTCCCATTTTTCATATCACACAACCTGAAAGCATTTCTTTACTGCTGGGAAAAAATAAAAGATACTAGTATTACAATGCATGCTTATTTTCAGGCACCTGCAAAATCTGATGTTTTGACATTAAAAGTCTCTGGCAATCATTTAGTCATTTCACAAAGACTGAATCAGCACTGTCAAAGATTTATTGTTTTAAGACCTTCCTATCAGACACCNAAAAAAAAAAAAAGGAAGAACAAGCTCCTTCCTCCACCTCTGCTATTGCAGAGGGAAGAGAGAGAGGTCTGTCTGGTGGTTTTCCCTCTACCACAAAAGAGTCTTTTAAAGACTGACAATTAAAGCCCAATCAAGACTGCATCAGCATTGCTAATAACTGATGTCCAGAGGGATGTTCTCTCAACTGTGAACTTGCCTCTGTATCTTTGCTTTGCTCCTCTACTCTACCTCTGAGAAAAGCAGCTGGCACTTGTCCCCACAATGCCTGTAGTAAATCAGGACTTAAGCAGACCCTCCATGGTTCCACAGAGACAGACAGGCTTTTGTTCTTCAGTCTGTCTACTAAGGATCAGTAAAAGCTGGCACAGTGAAAAGTTCAAGTATGCTCATCAAGAATTCTGTTAGTTTTACCAGTGGTATTCACTAAACTTTACCCTTAGTATACTTTATCAGCTTGATGCAGACCCTCTTTGGAAAACTAGCAACCTTCTTGCCCTCTCCCAGATTACTTCCCCCTCTTGCCCCCATGCCTTCTTGGGCTTCCCCACTCCCATTCCCCATGACTTCTAACTCTCAAGCTGCCTCTAGCACTGCTCTTCATGTAAGCCTGCACTGAAATTCCTTACTGTCTAGTAATCTCAAAGACACTGCACTACATGTTTCTAATGAACTGGTACAGAGTGTTAAGGTCAAAGGCACATTGTAAAGTAACATGATTGGTTTTATTCCTTTGTTTATATCCTAAAAAAAATGTGGAAATTAACTTTCAGCTCATTTCTCTCCTGCCTTTTTCAAGCCTGCTTTGCAATATTTCTAGAGGGCTCGTGAACACCTTACAGGCACCTGAGGTCTTGAGATCCAATAGACTTAACACTGCTGCAACTTTTGGCACACAATTTACTGCTGCTTAGAAAGCCAGATGTATACAGCCTTACACTTACCTTTCCCACTGTCTTCACAAGCCAGATTTGATGCATGGCCCATGTGCAAGCTCTGCTGCTGCATGAGGATGAGACTGCTCCAAAAAATGTGCAAAGGCGCAGCAGTAGTAATGCTGTTCCTCAGAGAGGATGAGCTAGAAATCATAAAATCATAGAATCAGTTCAGTTGGAAAAGACCTTTAATATTATTGAGTCCAACCATTAAACAAACACTGCCCAAACCCACCACTAAACCATGTCCCTATGCACCTCATCCACATGTCTTTTAAATGCTTCCAAGGGATGATGACTCCGTCACCTCCCTGGGCAGCCTGTACCACAACAACCCTTTCACTGAATAAATTCTTCCTCATGTCCAATCTAAAAGGAGTTGAGGACAGGCACAGCACAGGCAATGCTATTCCTGCCAGGGCACACTCCTGCATGGCCTGAGCACCTGGGGATAGCAACCAGGATGAGTGACCATGGATTGGGCAGAACTAGCACGCCTGAGCCACAGGTAGGACTAGGGGAGACACTGTGCTGGCAGGTCAGGTCCATCAGCCAGGATGGTGGTGTCCTCAGGGCCATGACAAAGTGGTTTGGTCCTCTCTATTTTCAGTCCCTTCCCTGCCTGCAGAATAAAATTGTCTTTCACCAGCTTTCCTTTGTGCCAGTTGAGCCATACTGGCCACTCACAGCAACTCCGACCTGTTCCAATTTTCACTTACTCTCTGAATCATGAAGGCAGCCACATGAACTTATCTACATGTCTAGACTGAAATTAGTCACAAGTATATGCTTTATTCACCTCATTGCTTCTGCCTACCAACAAGGGTTTGCTTACAGGTAGTTGAACCACATATGCAAACCCTATGATGCCATTGGCAAACCAGGAGGGGGCAAACTCACTCTCTCATGTCTTTATGCTTCAGAAAGTCTGCAAGACAAAAGTAAAGCCATCCAGAGCTAAATACGTTCACCTTCCAAGCCCCAGACTCCTGAAAAGATATTTGTGTCCCTTTATGAAGCAGCCTTAGTGGCTAGTAGGTTGTTATGCTATTGATATAGGTCATGTGATAGATTAGCCATTTACCTCAGTATAGAAACCCACCGCACCACAGATGCACAGTGAGTATATCATCATTCCTGTAGTAATACATTAGCATTCCCCTTTAAGCAGTAGTGTTGTGTTATTCCCATTTTTCATATCACACAACCTGAAAGCATTTCTTTACTGCTGGGAAAAAATAAAAGATACTAGTATTACAATGCATGCTTATTTTCAGGCACCTGCAAAATCTGATGTTTTGACATTAAAAGTCTCTGGCAATCATTTAGTCATTTCACAAAGACTGAATCAGCACTGTCAAAGATTTATTGTTTTAAGACCTTCCTATCAGACACCCATTCACTCTGCCAAGCAGCATCTTTTGATAATTCAGTTCAGACTCTCAGCACTGCTGCTGTCACTGCTTTTCTTACATTTTAGTTACAATCAATAGCTCTATGGACAAAAATTAAATCATTTAATGGATTCTGGTTGAGTTGATTTGGGCCACAGCGTTGCCCAATGCTTCTGGCAGCCAACATTTTTTCATATTCCTATATTGTCATAACAATTCATATTTCCACTTGGTTGCCTGTTATACTGTAAGATGTGGGCTCACTAGATGATTGTATGGAGTCATGAGAAAAGCCTCTGATACATCTGGTGAAAGCCACAGAGGTTTCTTTTTGCCTTCTTGGTTACTACAGCTAGCAGTCAGATTTGTTTGTCTAAGCATGCTCGTTCCCTTCTCTGGAGAGGATCATGCCTGTTCTACAAGCATGCACATTCTTACTTTCTCAGTATAAGCCTTGATATGCTATAAAATCCTATGATAGAGTACATAGACCTTAGTTTCCATGCCTTAGCGCACATAGAAAATACATATTTGCAAACAACTACTGCTTTATGAGGAAAGGAAAGGCTGCAGCTAATTCAGCTCCTGACCAGTAAAAACTGAGTTATAATCATGATAATGTAGTTATAGTCATGATAAGCAGAATTACCCCAAGTTCCCTGGATCCTAGCAGAGTATGCACTCCAGGGTGTTGGAACAGATTCCTGAAATTTATGGTTGGAATTTGATTGGAGGAAATTAGAATATGACCATTCCCAGCCATGTAAATTCACCAGATCATCCATGGGTCTGCTGTAAATGAACCAATGAAACAGGAGTCATCTGGCTTAGCAGAATACAATGGTGATTTAAAGACCTCTATCTTCTGGTATAGTTCTCTGGTGAAACCAAAGAACAATATCTCTCTCTTGTATCTTAAGGGAAAAAACCAAACCAAACCAAAACTGGAAATCTGATTGACAGTAGGTTTTATGAATATTAAGAAAAATAAGTAATTTACATCCTTTAATACGCTGAGAGCTCTTGATCTAAATGGAATATGTGAAAATGCCCATGCAGCTAAGGTAAGCAAGATTCTTGCCAGAGCAGCAAAAAGCTGCTTTTCAACACATTTCTTTACCAGGAGTCTGGTTGTACAACTTATGTCTCCTCTATGTTGTCAGAAAGCCTGTGACAAGCTAAGGTAGAAACACCTGGGAAAGTGTTATGGTTGCATAAAATAATGTAAATACACAGTTGAAGCCAATGAGTGATGAATCCAGCTGTTAATGGGCTAAATATTATAGTACACTATAGAAATATGTAATTGTAAGCATGCTTATTACACTATGCATAATCAGGGATATTTTTACAATGTTTTATTTACTTGATAGCATGCAACGGTTTGGAGTAAATAGGATTTTTAATCTGTTTCTAATTGGCATGTTATACTTCTGAATCAGGAATAAAAGGAATTAATAAATGTTACAAAAATTGGATTGAATAGAAGATAAATTAGAATAGAACCATTGTAGTCCTTCGAGTAAGTATTTAGAAATTAAATTATAAATAGATCTGAAATGTTAATCATTAACAGGCTATAACAGCTTGCAGTGCATCATTACAATTTGTCACGTAAATCCATATTTAGACATGGAATAAAAGTTGGGGAGAGGGAGGGGAAGGGTGCTGCGTATGGGCAGTCATAGCTGTCGCAGAACATCATTGACTTTCCTTGATAATTTCACAATCTACTCAAATCCTGAACAAAGGTAAACACCAAAAAAAAATCTCTAAATGGTCAACACAATTTCCTTTTAGAAAAGTGCTCCTTGCATAACTTATGAAGACAAGTGAAAAATGCCAGATTAGATCACGATCAATAGAAGAAGCCAAATGTACTCAGTGATGCAATGCTCCATATATCTTCGGTGCATCTTATTACCAGTCTCAATGAACCCAGCCATCTAGTCTATCTCTGAGGAGCCCTCATGAGCCACTTAAGTGTCACTTCCTATGGTTTACAGAGAAGTAACAAAGATATGCAAAGATATATCCTTTAATAATTTTGGCAGCTAAATCTCTCCATTTCCACACAGTGCCCACTCAATTTCTAATTTATCATAAAAGTCCACATGCTACTGTTATTCCCAATCCCAAAAGAAGACCCTGGGTGGGCAGAGTGTATGCTCTCAGCACAGAGAATCCAAGCAGTGGCCCCCAGAACAGGTAGCTGTGGCACAGGGCCAAAAGCAGAGGATCACCCTTTCATTCCAAGGCAGTTCTGCACAAAAGAAGATAAAAATTATTCCCTCCTGTCTCTGTAACTCAGAATCTTGGTAGCACAAGGCAGGAAGTTAATACTATAATGTCTTGATTCTGATGCAATGTAAAGAGCAGCCGATAAGAAACCACTAAGTGCACAAGAAGAAGGGTTTTTTTACTTATTACAAACTTCAATAGTTTTATTGAAAGCCTCTTGATATTTGACGTCACAGACTGCTGGGTACAACAATTAAACCTTCTTAGGTAATGTCTTCAGTCTTGCACCCCTGTAGTTGTGGAGGCAACCATCCAAACACAGATCCCAAAGGGTTGGGTTTGTTTTTTTTTAATATACAGACCTTTATACACCTGACTGTTAAAGCAAACCCTTGATTTGTTTATAAACTGACTAGGTAGTTACATCACTATTGCCTCACATTCTTTTTATTTATGGGTTATGCTATTATGGCTTTGATAGAAGCTAACAAAATCTTCTCTACTAAAAATCAGCATAATGGCCATTCCCTTACTGATTGTT
Organism: Ceyx cyanopectus; assembly: GCA_013401355.1. Taxonomy (NCBI): domain Eukaryota; kingdom Metazoa; phylum Chordata; class Aves; order Coraciiformes; family Alcedinidae; genus Ceyx; species Ceyx cyanopectus. Next base: position 3,954 of record VYZU01086172.1, on the reverse strand, counting down.
GTCTATCAAAATGAGGACTCAGCTCCAACTGTTTTGGTACCAATAAAACAGTAAATGCTCATTGCTTCATATCTTAGTATTGTATGAAGATATACCTCCCGTTCAGGCCAACAATTTGGATATAGCTCAAAAGACAAGAAATAGTAAAGGAGATACATGAAATTATATCTGCTGCCAAGCATCACTTTAAGCTTTCAAAGTCAGAACAGAAATCTTGAAAATACTTATTTTCTAGCTATCCCTAGAATTAGCTACAGTTCAAAACAATGTAATTTATTATTGACACAGACCCATAGGTGTCTGCAGCAAAACACGTCAAATACATAGAGGGNTCTCTCTCTTGTATCTTAAGGGAAAAAACCAAACCAAACCAAAACTGGAAATCTGATTGACAGTAGGTTTTATGAATATTAAGAAAAATAAGTAATTTACATCCTTTAATACGCTGAGAGCTCTTGATCTAAATGGAATATGTGAAAATGCCCATGCAGCTAAGGTAAGCAAGATTCTTGCCAGAGCAGCAAAAAGCTGCTTTTCAACACATTTCTTTACCAGGAGTCTGGTTGTACAACTTATGTCTCCTCTATGTTGTCAGAAAGCCTGTGACAAGCTAAGGTAGAAACACCTGGGAAAGTGTTATGGTTGCATAAAATAATGTAAATACACAGTTGAAGCCAATGAGTGATGAATCCAGCTGTTAATGGGCTAAATATTATAGTACACTATAGAAATATGTAATTGTAAGCATGCTTATTACACTATGCATAATCAGGGATATTTTTACAATGTTTTATTTACTTGATAGCATGCAACGGTTTGGAGTAAATAGGATTTTTAATCTGTTTCTAATTGGCATGTTATACTTCTGAATCAGGAATAAAAGGAATTAATAAATGTTACAAAAATTGGATTGAATAGAAGATAAATTAGAATAGAACCATTGTAGTCCTTCGAGTAAGTATTTAGAAATTAAATTATAAATAGATCTGAAATGTTAATCATTAACAGGCTATAACAGCTTGCAGTGCATCATTACAATTTGTCACGTAAATCCATATTTAGACATGGAATAAAAGTTGGGGAGAGGGAGGGGAAGGGTGCTGCGTATGGGCAGTCATAGCTGTCGCAGAACATCATTGACTTTCCTTGATAATTTCACAATCTACTCAAATCCTGAACAAAGGTAAACACCAAAAAAAAATCTCTAAATGGTCAACACAATTTCCTTTTAGAAAAGTGCTCCTTGCATAACTTATGAAGACAAGTGAAAAATGCCAGATTAGATCACGATCAATAGAAGAAGCCAAATGTACTCAGTGATGCAATGCTCCATATATCTTCGGTGCATCTTATTACCAGTCTCAATGAACCCAGCCATCTAGTCTATCTCTGAGGAGCCCTCATGAGCCACTTAAGTGTCACTTCCTATGGTTTACAGAGAAGTAACAAAGATATGCAAAGATATATCCTTTAATAATTTTGGCAGCTAAATCTCTCCATTTCCACACAGTGCCCACTCAATTTCTAATTTATCATAAAAGTCCACATGCTACTGTTATTCCCAATCCCAAAAGAAGACCCTGGGTGGGCAGAGTGTATGCTCTCAGCACAGAGAATCCAAGCAGTGGCCCCCAGAACAGGTAGCTGTGGCACAGGGCCAAAAGCAGAGGATCACCCTTTCATTCCAAGGCAGTTCTGCACAAAAGAAGATAAAAATTATTCCCTCCTGTCTCTGTAACTCAGAATCTTGGTAGCACAAGGCAGGAAGTTAATACTATAATGTCTTGATTCTGATGCAATGTAAAGAGCAGCCGATAAGAAACCACTAAGTGCACAAGAAGAAGGGTTTTTTTACTTATTACAAACTTCAATAGTTTTATTGAAAGCCTCTTGATATTTGACGTCACAGACTGCTGGGTACAACAATTAAACCTTCTTAGGTAATGTCTTCAGTCTTGCACCCCTGTAGTTGTGGAGGCAACCATCCAAACACAGATCCCAAAGGGTTGGGTTTGTTTTTTTTTAATATACAGACCTTTATACACCTGACTGTTAAAGCAAACCCTTGATTTGTTTATAAACTGACTAGGTAGTTACATCACTATTGCCTCACATTCTTTTTATTTATGGGTTATGCTATTATGGCTTTGATAGAAGCTAACAAAATCTTCTCTACTAAAAATCAGCATAATGGCCATTCCCTTACTGATTGTTGTCTATCAAAATGAGGACTCAGCTCCAACTGTTTTGGTACCAATAAAACAGTAAATGCTCATTGCCCCCACCCCCCCATCATAACATCACGTGGTGTGGAATATCCCTTTGGTCAGTTTGGGTCAGCTCCAGTTGTGTCCCCTCCNCAAATACATAGAGGGCATCCCAACACTCACCCTATGCTACTCACATATATAGTAAGATTCACCTACCTAACATACTGAGCTTCATTTCGGATCTGATTATTACATCCCAACTGCTCCACAGCTACTGTCCAGAAGGTGAAGAACAGAGCTCACATCTAACCTCTGGCTGAAGAGATTTGATCAGACTTCTTCTCTACAGTGCCCCAGCTGCTAGAACATAGACAATTCAATGTATAAAAAAATCTAAGAGATAGCTGTCTCCTACATGGGCTAACTATGTAGTTAACTGAAAAGAAGGGGGAAAGTGAGAGAAGCTGTGACTCTCTAGGTCTTGCTGAACTGAATGTTCCAGAAAATGGAAAAGTGTTCACGCATTGTGCTGAGTGCCCTTGTCACTAGGGCTGGTACTGTGTAAATCAACAAAGATATTGCTCCATACCAAGCTGAAGCACATTGGTAGGACAGATCGCGAGTTTTGTTTCTATAGCATCACACTGCTACTTGTAGGATTATTCTGCTACATTCAAATCCTCTCACGCAGTGGGAGAAGCTAAATGTTGATCTTTGTCACTTAAAGAGTCTATGCTACTTGTCATGCCATCAGCTAAAAAGGACATGCTGCTCCTGTTAGCCATGGTTTACAACCAGCCAGTTTTTGAGAGTGCCTTTGAAATCAAAACCCTGTGTCTCAGAAATTACAAGACACTAACCAGGTAAACAGGCCTGAGAAAAGGGCTTGCCCATTCAGTGATGTCAAGTAAAAGCACTTCTGCACAGACTGCAGAGCAAATGTGAGTTTTACTGGCAGGAAGTTTGCTTTCTATGTTCTTTAAATACCTCCAAGTCTGGAGAAGCTGCAATCATTTAAGATACTATAGACATTGGATCTAGGAGACAACCATAGCATTTTTAGGAGAAATAGGCCATTTATGAGTCACCCCTAAGTGACTATGGATGCCACTAAAAAGCATTAAAACATCAGAGTCCCTCTGTGGATCCTGCCCTGAAGCAATAAACACTCTTTCAATTCCTTCCACTCCTGAGCCTCCCAGGGGGACACGGCAATTATTTACAAAGTCAATTGGCCCATGACAGGGAGGATTTTTTAAATATTCTTTCTCATTTCCAGCTCCACTCTTGTGTCTTTCTTCACTCTGCTGCCTAAATAATATACAACAGGCATATTTAAGTTCCCCATTCCCCATGGGGAACTTTAGCAATTAACTTGCTGTCCTGGTGTGTGGACGAGGAAATTGGGAATGGACAAACAATTGAGTTGTATTTATGGTGACCAACTCCTGCAAAGTTGAAAAAAATGTATTATTAGTAATAAAAAACAAAATTAAAAAAAAAAAAGCAGAGAAAAAGAAAACCTACTTCAGTGAGAAAGATAGATTTTAAGATGTCTGATGTAGCCTTAAGCCAGGTCTTCATGTAGATTTCACTGGTGGTAACTCAGCTGACTTCAGTTATTAACAGAGATTTTGCCTTCAGAGGAGCTGTTTCAATTTTGCTTACCTGTAGATCTGTGGTCCTGTTTGTAGTATGTAAGTTTTAAAGAGCCATATCCAGGAATCTATCTCTGCAATGTTCT
>VYZU01086157.1:1461-11961 GCA_013401355.1 Ceyx cyanopectus | reverse complement strand
TTTGGTGATGTAAAGAAATGGCAGATGGCAATGTTTGTAAGTAAATATCTTTTTATGACCTTTCATTTCAGATATTCTTTGAAAGTCTGATTTGTGTGTCCAAAAGCTTACTCAAAAATTGCCTTGTGTGCCTTTCCTTAACATCAGCAATATTAGTGGCACTGTCTTCCACATCTCAGTAGATCACTGTGGCTAACACAACACTACTGCTGAAGCTCTTAGATTTTGAACATACATTAATTAGCACATCAATGGCACCAACAAACTTTCTATTAACTTTGAAACACATGACACAGAGCTTTTCACCTCCTTTTTTATCTCTTTCCCCCCTGCCTTTCAGTTCTGAATCACACTGTTAATTGTTAGGCCATAAGGATCCAAACCCAACCATTTATGCTGAAAGGTCATTTTGCCTTTCCACATTACAGACATCTTTATTTCCTAAACAGGGTTGGAAGATCTAGCTGAAGCTGGGCCTGAAATGCAACACCTACTAGTAGATAAGACTACTGGTAAAAAAATCTGAGGTTTTCTAGTATGGGCAGAGCTTCTCAGGCAAGAATATTTTTAAATGACATTTCCCTAAAAACCAAATAAACCGCAGCCTCCTCTTGAACACCCTCCTACCAGCTGCAGAAACCTACCTATTTGCCTTACTTTGAGAGCCAACAAAAACATATTTTAAATGAGTATGCAACTCCCTCTTGCACTCTTCTTCCCAGTTGTAGATTCATATGACACTCTCCTGTTTTAAACTGTGACCTCATACACATAGTAAACCCACAGAATATCACACCAGCTGTACTCTGACTACTGAATCCTGCCTCATTTCACCATTCTGAGTCACAATATCATAATATTCAGTTACATATAAAATGTGTAAGTCATCTTTTCCCTTTTCCTTCCCAAGCTGTAAAATCCTCTTTTATTTTTCCCTGGAGCAGTAATCAGAAATACAAGCTATTCTTCACAACTTCTAGTGACAAGGTAGGTAATAGAGTATAGCAGCAGATCTAAAATATAGGTCAGAGGACTGACCAAGTTCTTGAATTCTTCTCAGAAAGCCAAAGCATAATGACAGAAAATTAATTTTCTATTTTATCTTCACATTCTCAACTCTGCTGTTTCTTCTTGCTTTATTTTAGTAGTGTATCTGGGACTGAAAACTACCACAAGCAGGCAGCTGAGGCCGATAGTGTAGGAGGAAATGCACAAATAAGAGAGTGGCACTTACATCTCCACTTCTGGGCACCATGCCTGGCACAACAGAAAGATACATCTTTACTGCATCAAAGAATATTCTGGGAGAGGTGTTTGTTGACCAGAGTATATTCTATATACTATGCTGCAGCAGTACAGGACAATATAAAAGTTGAGAGGCCAACTCAGAGGACTACTAAGTCACTATCAGTTTTGCACAGGTGACAGAAAGATATACATGCTGCCAAATAACCCAAGAAAGGATGTGGCTTGGTGTATGCTCNCTCACCTCAAGGCATATTTTCAATTTTTTAATTAATTCATGTGTCTAAATTCTCTCCATCTTTTCAGTGTCCTTCCAAAGTGTAAGCACCAAGCGTATATATAATAAGTCCTCCACCATAACCAGGGATGCAGTTGCATTGCTATCCTCTACACATTCTTGCAGTTCTTGTTTTATTTAGCAACAGATCGCATTACCAGATTTTTCTAGCAAAGTCTCCTACAAAAGAGTATTCCTAGTGACTTCTAAGAACCAATTAACAAGGACAGAAAAAAATTCTGTCAATTGGTTTTGTTTCTGGATATGTGACCTGACATTTTATTGTGTTGAAATGTGTGGTGTGCGCTTGGCAAGGCAGAAAGTTTCTCAAGCAGACAAACTTTGAATAGTGTATTTGTAGTTCCTGAGAGTTGTATGACTAGGTATTTGGTCTCTGATTAGGTATGAAAAGGGAGATCTATTGATTGGTCTGGAAGAATTATGTAGCTGGAAAGAACTAACATGGGATTGGTCCTGGTGAAAAACAAATAAAATAATAGGAAGGTGTGAAACTGCCACCTAATAGTGGTTTGAAAAATAGCACTTTGAAAATAATGGTTTGAAAAGTAAAAAGGAATTGTTAAACTGTGCTCAGATTGTGCTTGTAATAGAGGCTCCTCATCCCACCACTCAGAAAAATTGAGCAAGTCCATTTCAAGTCCTCCAGCAGTCCCTTTCCGTGGTGGGATGGAAAAAAATCTACAAGGAATGGCTGGAAAACAAGATACTGTGTTGTTTTACTGAAAACAAAGCCTTAATCTTTCTGAAAACCAGATAGGTTTCTGGTGTTTAATGCTGAAACATTCTAGTCCTGATGATGTGAGGGTTTTCCTTTAATAACTCTGAGGCCACAGTGAAGAAATTGGAAAAGGTTGGAAGGAAAAACAATCAAGCGTTAAGTCGTAGGAAGTGGGAATTGAACATCATGGTTAGGAAAGTGACATTAAATCTGTAAGCCTGTGTTTCATTGAAAACTGGTGTATTGGGTCTAACTGAGCCAGTGTCAATTTTCCGCATAGAAGCCCTCCCAGTGCTGTGCTTTGCACTGAGAGCTGAGAAGGTGCTGGTAACACCCCTGTGTTGTGGCTGCTGCTGGGCAGGGCTTGCATAGCACCAAGGCTAGCTTGCTTTTCAACATTTCCCCTGCAGTGGGATGGTGTGGACAAGATCTTGGGAGGAGACATGACAGGGACAGCTTTACAAGGACATGACAAGGAAGATCTTACAACTTTTGGACTCCCAGGAAAGTGGACTACTGCAGATGAAGGTATCCAGCACCTGAGAGAATTAGCATTGCTGGAAGTTATCTAGAGTGATCTAGATGATAATAAGAACACCAAAGATCCAGAGGATGTCCTGTAAACACAGGTTTGGACATACCAGCTGTGTCTTCTTGGCTCTAAATTTAGAATAAAGTTTTGGTACTTTTCATCTCCATGGGCTAGTGCCTTGGGTATCAGGGGCACCTCAAGAAATTAGTCCTCTCCTGCCCCAGTTGGAGGGAAAGGCCCATGCCACATGGCACACTGTATTTCTTCTTGCATGACCAGGGGGATGACATGAGGAAGTGGGATGGTGAACCCACCTTTAAGCTGGAAGCCCATGTATATGAGCTGGGAGGGTAGACAGCTGGCAAGAAGAGGTGATCCTGCTCAGGCAGGGGGGTTGGACTAGATGATCTTCTAGGTCCCTTCCAGCCCCTAATTTCTGTGATTCTGTGACCCAAGAAGACTGTCAGTGTAGCAACTGCAGAAACCTAAGAAGGTAATAGGTGATCTTCCCCCTATGGGAAGACTAAGATGACTTCCATGATTCTGAAAAGGGGACATTTTTTTCTATTCCTTTGGCAGAAGAGTGCAGGCCACAGTTTGCTTTCACATGGAGGGGTGTCCAGTACACTGGGAATCAACTACCCATGAGTTGCATCTTATTTTCTTCTCCTGTTCCAGCTGAGAAGGTGGGGGGGGCAGGTGGGATCTGTATGTAAAAGGGAATTTTTTAGTTTGCATTCTTGTTTGTCTTTGGTTTATATCCTGCTTTACAACCGTTTCTTTCTTAGAAGTATTTTACTTTCTTATGTACAAAAACAAATAGACTTTCCCCCCATAAGCATAAAACATTTAATTTTACAAATGCCCAAATCACCCTATCGCTTGCTGATAACATCCTGATAGAACTTGCATTTTCACCATTCATCCTTAATTTTAGACCAGATCTATAAGAAACAGAAACAGGAAAGCAAAGATCAGAGAAGTACTCTTGAGCTATGTCTGTGATGGAGAGGCATCATTAGGAAGAAGAAAATATACAGGCCTGACCCCAAGGGTCTTAAAAGATCCTTGCCTCATAGAGACTGACTTCAATAGCTCAATAACAATTTGTATGAGCTGTGAAGTTGCTTTCAGTGTCTTCTGCTTCATCAGATAGCCTATTTCCTCCCTTGCTTCATCTGTACAAGAATGTCTTATAGTTCTTGATCAATGATCAATGCTGATCAATTGGCTGAAAGGCCAATTTGGTGGCTGAATCAGATCAATGGCTGAAAGGCACTACAGACAATCATTACATCACTACTTTTTCTGAACTCAGCAGAGGAGTCAACACAACTTACAAAAGCCAGTCAACAGCAACAAGCAAACTGATGTCCTGGGTAGGGAGACCCACTGCAGTGAGGATCAGCAGCATAGTGACAAGTCCGGCGCTGGGAATACTGGCAGCTCCAACACTCGCAAGGGTGGCGGTCAAACTGCAAAAACAACATTTAAATGGGGATGGCATCAAAAGGAACACACATTGTCATCACATACTCATGTGATCATTAGGAAAGACTTATTTTTTTTAATGAGTTCTTCCCAGAAAACTAATGACTACATGTTAAATTACAGTAAGCTCAGGCTGTAGTTTTCATGCTTGTGTTTCTCTAAATATATTGCTGTAGTTTTCATGCTTGTGTTTCTCTAAATATATTTATTAGCAGAGGTCAGATCTATGGGGTTTGTTCTGAGAGTTCCAAGACAGCTGTATGAGAGTTTTAATTTAAGTAAGTTGGTTATGACGTTGCAATCTTTGGCCTGGTGTTGTTTTCTTAGCTCTGCCAACACATCCAGGGTGTTAAATGCCAAATTTTGATCACCCAGACTTGCTTATGTTTGGTGGCTACAGGTTTAATTTTCATGATACTTCATTTCTGCTTACTTATGGTACTTGAAGATCAAATTATGAGGCAGTAGCTGAAAGAAATAGGTTATTACCAAGTTACAGAAAAGTCTTAGTATCCAAAACTCCCACAGTACAAGCTGGTGATGTACCAAGCCTAGATATGAATCACCCTAAATGAAAAATTCACCTGATTATTTCATAAATCCAATCCTGTCTTTATTTCTCTTTTACTTCTTGATGCAGACTAGCAGAGTGAATATCTATACTCTAGATGTTTGTAAAAAATACAACATAGGACATATCAAATAACAATATTGGGCAATCATATGAAGAACAGAAAATAAATTTGTCAGAGAACAAGCCAAGAGGAGAAAAATAGGGAAGAAAAGGAAAGAGAAAGAAAAAAAGGAGAAAATAATAAAGGAAAAAAAACCCAAAAACAAAAAACCAAACAAAAAAGAAAGACACATATTCAGCAATAGATGAAAACTCAAAAAAACCCAACATTAAATCTAAGTGATTCNTCTGTAAGGAAATGCTCCTGCCAACCTTCCCAAAGAAGTGCTTAGAGACCTGGAGGGAAATGAACAGTCTAACCAGAGACTGTCTTCTCTAGCATTTCTAAGATCACCATCTCCCAAAGAAGAGGGGAAATTAGAGGATCTACATGACCAATATGAAATAACTAGGGCTAGTCAAAGGCTAATTAAGTATTTTTGAGTTTGTCTGGATTTGTATATCTGGATTTGATGGAAAAACTCAATAACCTTTCATTCATTAGTATTTGCCACTTCAAGAGATAAGTTCTTGACATACTGTTGTAGCAAAAATGCTATGCTGCATCAAAAGCAGAATCAATGGGTTTCTTACAGATTGCCCAAAGTTGACATCTGTTCAGTAAACTTAAGTCATAAAGCTACATCAGCCTTGAAATGGTGAGATCAGGAAGAGTTACTGGGTCAGACCCACAAAGAGGGGAACAGAAGTAACTCAGATTCAAGCCTATCAAATCCCTTGGACCACAGCTGATTCCCAACTTTAATTTCTCTGGTCTCAATTTAATTTAATATGTGGCATCTCTGAAATGACTGTTTTCAGTCTTAGCCACAAGTATGCATCGTGCAAGTATGTCATCTGCCTTCATTAGAAGCACCCCTGAACCTTTTACAAACTTTGGCTTTATCATTTCAGGAGCTGGGGAAGAAAGTAAAGAAATGGAAAATGTAGAACTAGTATAACTGGGCAGGAAACATAGAATTAGACATCACTTTGCAGGAGTTTCATTAGTGTTCAAATGGTTTAATAAAAGAAAGGTAGGTGGGTGGGTGAAAACTACAGGAAGAAGGCAAACTTGGCAGCCTTCACTTGTGGTTTCCATTTTAACGATTCAAAATGTTAGGCCTGCTGTCCATCAACTTTTCCATTGTAAAGCAACTTTAGCTGCAGCAGTCATAACTTTGCTACTATTTTTTTATTAGTAAGTATACCTAATAGGTCTTAAAATTCCATTATAGTAATCAGTCTTCAATCACTTTTATTCATTTTTACTGTGTCTGTTCTTCCAGATATTCAGCTTAGGCCTAGATATGACAACTTGATATAAAAAGACTAAAGCTAATATTTGCTGGGTTAAAGATTAAATGTCTGAGAGTATCCAGAACATGGTGCAGGCAATCTCACCTTCAGGCTGGGCCATTCTCAGTCCACTTTGCTCTTCAACAAAGTCATAGAAAAAGTACAGGCAAACATAAATACATGGATACTTTTTTTTTTGGTATAATTTTTTCTTCCACTGTATATAAACAGATACATTCTACAACATCAATGCCCCATTATATCACTTGTAGCACCCCTCTATACTACAAAAGGCACTGCATTGAACAGAGAATGTTGTATTACCAACTGCAAAACTGCATACACCACCACTAATCATGCACTAATGCTGCAAATGATAAGAGGAAGCATGTTGACAGAGAACAGAACCTATGTATGTGGCATTCCTTTGCTAATCATTATTAGAAATCCATGGATTTCACAGTGAATCCCATAGCTACTAAGATGACACACAACCTAAAGATTCACAATTTCTAGTCTGGAGAGAAAAAGCCTGCAAGTATTTTGAACTAACCTCACAGTAACTATCTGGCCTCCATCCAGATCAATTCCATTCATTTGTGCTATGAAGATGGCAGCCACAGCTTCATAAAGGGCAGTTCCATCCATGTTAATAGTTGCTCCAACAGGAAGAACAAACCTTGTTACACGCTTATCAATGCCTAGATTTTCTTCAAGACACCGGAATGTGACAGGTAATGTTCCAGCACTGAGGAGAAAAAGCAAAAAAGGAGTGAAAATGTAATTATAATCTATACACAAAAGGGACCAAAGTCAGAAATCCTGCTATCGTTTACTACCTCCACTTCCTAATTTGGTTCAAGTCTTTTTTAGCCATTTTTTAAATTGTCTACGTTTAGCAGGAGGTGGGACTGAGGTCAAGACATGAACATGACCTGAACTAGGGATGAGAGCTTGAGAGAATGTGGATGAATTTTTGACCTGAAGTAGGGCAAGAGCTTGAGAAAGTGCAGAATGATTTTTTCAGATTAATTTATTAATTATTTCTGGAATTTCGTTCAAAAAGATAAGGTCTCAATGCTTTCTGATGGGCAGAACTATGAGCAGAGGGACAGAACCTAAATTTATTTGTTTGTGGATTTGCTCTGAATGGAGAAATCAGTATTGAATCAAGGGATGAAAAAGAGAGGCAAAAAGTTAGAACCCATTGAGTTCCCAGACACTGAAGGATCAGAAAGGGTATGAAACTCAGCTGGAAAAGATGTGAAAGATGGCTGAAAGCATGGAAGAGCTCCTTGGAAAGATCTGCATTATCTTGCCTTTGTGGGAATAGTTCAGGCTATTACATTCTCTTGCTCAAAATAAAACACCTTAATCAAAGGTTGATGCTGAAAAGACAACATACTCTTTTAGCCTGTAGATGTGAATATCTACTACTAACTTCCATTGTCTAGCAAGCTTCAGACAAAGGACTTGCTGCAACAAGCATGAAAGCCAGCATAGGAACATGTTTGGTTCCTTACTCTTCTGTGATCTACGAGTTCATGTCCACCACTAAATAAAGTTGGTTGTTGCCCAAGAAGCTGTTCCAAAAGAAATGTGACCTGGGGAAATTCCTTTTAATTGGTGTTTCATACAGTAATAGCTGGAGCACATCTGTTGTGGTTTATTTCCTTCAGCCAAGTTGGCAGAATTTCTCAAAAGGTCTTCACTATTGTATCCCACCAATTCTGGTGTCATTCTCCCTACAAAAAGACTGATTTGCTCATAGAAGAGTAAAGGTCTAGACTCACCAAATTTTCTCAGATAAATGCTCGCAGCATATTGGTGCTAGTGCCTTGAAACTTCAGGGTATCTCCAACTCATTCATTCATCCACTACCCTAGAGATGTTATTGGGTACAAAAAATGTAATCTTTCCATTTTAAAGATAATTAAACCATGGAAAAGGGAGATTAGGGAATGATTGAGATACTTAACTATAAAAATGTAGTGTCATAACAAACATCCTAGGTTATCTGGAACAAGCACATGAGGCTGACCTATCTCTCATGGGATCTATGGAAAACGCAAACCCTTCTGGACTGGCAGATGCCTGAGTCTCCTCTTACATGAATCCTCTTGTCCCACATCTATGGAAACATGAGTTAGAAGATATGAGCTTCCATATCTCCACCTTTTGCTCAGATGACCAGACCATTCTTTGTTCACACAGATGATTTTTGAACAGATGTCAATAAACCAGATAACAAGGTATCAATCATTTGTGCTCTAGCATCTTTACAAATATATTTGCTATTATGATTTATTTTACTGTGTTCTTAATCAAAAGTAATCAAACATTCTGTGAGCTTAGCCAAATTGGATAGAATTCATACTTTATAAAAAAAGTAGCATATTTACTCATAAATTACTCTAGCAGCTCTATTTATAGAAGGTAGGAGAAAATACCTAGTGTGTCATTAACCAATAACTACTAGCCATTTTTCAAATCAGTTCCAGAATCACTTTTCCTCCTACAGCAAAGATATTCCTATATCCTATTAAAAGAAAAATAGAACAGAAATGGTAGTTCAGTGAAATACATTGAAACTCAGTCAGATAAGGTTCTGTTTCTTCAGAAATCCAAGTCTCACCTTACCTTTATTGTTACAAATCAGATCATCAGCACACTATGAGTACCAGCCATGACCTACCATTGTTGCCACTAACACCAGACAGGCTCAGCAGGCAGGGACTAGGTAGGTATCTTCCCCTTCAGTTCTCCCACCATGATCAAGAGAGGTGAGCAGGCCATGGAGACAAGCGTTCTTTATTAGAAGACAATACACAGATGACTAGGAGGCCAGTTACCAACCATCTTGCTCAAGGCAGGAGCAGTTAGGGCAGGTTGCCTAAGACCATGCCCAGCCAGGTTTTGTTTGTCTCCAGGGATGTAGATACCAGAGTGGCTTGGTCTTCTCCCAAAGAGGGAGAAAAATTACAGTTCTTTCAAGACATTCCCAAAATCAAGACTGACTTAGATGGTTGGTTTTGAAATAAGCTTTTTTTTCCTCCCCCACATTCTTAAAATTAAGATGAAATATTAAATTTTCTTCAGAAATAAAACAGTTCTTAAAGAACACTTAAAAAATATGGTATTTATGTGAAAAATATTTTCAACACAAGATTTCACTCACTACCCCAATTCAAAGCATCAATTTATTACTTGAGAGCTGAGTTGCCATCACACTTTGTTGCATCTGCTCTGCGAATCATCAACGAGTCTAAAATGCTCAGCTCTTCATTGGTCCCCTTTCTCTGCCAAAACGGATGAAAGAATAAAATGAGAGGGTTTTTTCATTTCTTTCTTAAAACCTAGCACTATTTCTTTTCCCCCAGTGCAACAATTGGTCATAACATGCTTTCAAAATAAATAGAATTATCACTGTGTTTTTAGTTGAGGAAACAAACAGATGTAACACCGTTTGAAAGAGTCTTCTGGCCAATGTCAGAAAAGAAAACAAGAAATGGGTCACCCAAATTTTTGCAGTTGGCTGTAGAACCTCTCTTAAAAAATCACAAAGGTATGTGATTTTTTTTTGCTGTTTTTTTTTAACATGGGTGGATTAGAAACAGTTTTTATTCAATGGCAGAAAATGAGGTTGCAGTGAACAGCAGATGTATTATCTCTGAACAGCAGCTAAAAATCTGCTATAAAATAAAGCAAGCTGTTATTTCTCAAATGTACCTGGAAGCTGTGCCTAGTGCTGTGATCCATGCCTGGAAAATCCCAGCAAAGAATGAAAATGGGTTTTTCCTTGTTATCACAAAGTAGAGCAGAGGCAGGAATATCCCTCCATGGATGAGAAGACCCACAATCACAGTGACCATGTACATGCCAAGTTGTCTAGCAACTACTTCTAAGTCCTTTATTGCAATGATTTTTCCACAGATGAGGCAAGCAATGCCCAAAGGGGAATACCTGGAAAAAGAAAACAAGCACAGACAGAACTAGGCTTTGCAGTGCAGTTATAAAAATTGTGCTTAACAGACTGTAGACTGGAGAAAGAGTGAGGGGGCTCTCAGGCTCAACACTGAGATGCAGATCAGAAGTTGATGGAAATTCAAAGGATAGCTTTCACACTAAAAAAAAAATAAATAAATTTAAAAAAAGCCATCTCCAGTGAATTCCCCATCCACTTCATTTTATTCCATCCCATCAAATAGAACGTGCATTTCCTGAATAGTCTTTCATCCTGGAAT